>OZ024902.1:58341790-58369290 GCA_964017125.1 Flabesymbios commensalis | reverse complement strand
CACTTGATCTCGTTATATCGTGCGATTATGTATCTGTTGTCGAGCAAGTGACTTTGCTAATAGCTTCAAGGTGACGAAGTAAGGTCATAAATGATACAAGCAGAACGATAGATTTAGTATAGTTAGTTTTTAATAAAACAGTTTTGCCAATGCTTAGGTATAACTAAATCTCAATTATGCTTTCTTGATATATTATATTAAATATATTTATCCTGCAGCGGGGAAATGAGTGGGAGGGAGCTTTAAAATTAAATCAATCGTATTCATCTCTCACGTAAAATTGATAACAAAAATCAATCATTTTTCATTAAACACATTTCTTGTTTCGTGTTGGGGAAACGAAGTATATGCAATATGAAACTGAGAATATGGATTAGTAATATTTAACATTTGACATTTATAATTTGCTAAGATAAATATAAATTAGAGCAGGTTTATATCTATGGAAATGTATAAAATGTATTGAAAGATTTCAGCAATTTAAATTTTCAATTTGTTCGCTAATCACCAAATGAAGCTTAAAAGCGCTATATTAAATAATTTAAATTTTTATTCACTTGAAGTTGTGTCTCGCTACCGTGACCCACAACTTCAAGTGGCTGAAAATTATTCAAATTTGTATAATTTGAATCAAAACATGTGTCAATCTAACAATTTAACTCCCATTTCTCCTTTAAATTCTATTGTTTGAATGTTGAATAAAAAGACAAAAGACTATTATAGTCGTGCTTAGCGTTGTAAGGGTTAACCCTTAAAGCGCTGAAATATTTTTGTATAAAGCTAACCCTTGAAGCGCTAAATTAAATAATTTAAATTTTCATTCACTTGAAGTTGTGTCTCGCTACCGCGACCCACAACTTCAAGTGGCTGAAAATTATTCAAATTTGTATAATTTGAATCAAAACATGTGTCAATCTAACAATTTAATTCCCATTTCTCCTTTAAATTCTATTGTTTGAATGTTGAATAAAAAAACAAAAGACTATTATAGTCGTGCTTAGCGGTGTAAGGGTTAACCCTTAAAGCGCTGAAATATTTTTGTATAAACCATGGAGACCAAAGGTTTTATTTCAATTTGAATTCATCATAAATGTGTTAGTTAGTTCTTTCTAATTCATTTGAATACCTATGTTATGGGTCTACGACCATTATAAAGATTTTTACTCGTGATGAATGGAAATGATGGTAAATGCCAGGGTGCCATAAGGGCTCACAATCAGGTGGTTGTTATCTCTGTAGCATAGTAAAAACACCATGCCTTTGACCTCCCACTCAAAGCAAGCTCATCTATTTTACAGCCTGAGATTTCGAATAACTGACAAACGGGTGCATGATTGATGGCCGTCAACAGTCAGCAGTGTCGTCAATCAGCCGATCAGATCGATATGAACTTAATGTACTCCACGGCTCACGATCAATAAATACCAGAATATAAAATTCACCTGTTGTGGGATTCACATTAGCCATCGTGAATGATTTTTTGCTGAGTTCAGCTCTCAACTAATTTGAGCAACTAGGGTGACTTACAAACATTTTTTCTAGTAATGCGTTGATTATCCTGGAAATTCCATTGAAACATATTATATATTACATAGTTTAAAAGTTATAGTCTCTATAACATGGCTTAACTTCTGAATGTTTTAACTTCTGAATTACTAATAGTGTAGGCCAACTATCACTAGAAAATTTGATGGGCATTGTTTGAGAATCGTCCGATAACCAAAAGGCCATGAACGCCTGACATGCATCCAAATCGTGTCTATGATTGTCACCTAGGTCAGGACGAGGGGGGGGGGGGTATCTATACTAGTATGTGTTTTGCCCGCAAATTGTGTCATTTCACCTGTTTACTGACCACAGTGATGTCAACTAGTTTTTGTCAAGTTCAAATAGGATAGTTTCCAATTAGTAAGCTTTAAACAGTCACAGCCACACGGACGTTCGCCAGGCCCCATGTTGCCCAAATACAGTAACTTGACCAGGGTCTTGCTGCAATATGTGCTTAGTGGCTGCAGTTATGAGCGAGTGATCAAACATTACAAATGTTTTGTGTTTACTGGGATGATCACGTTTTAAACCAAATAAAACTTCTCTGGAATGGAGAACATATTTTTGGTAGATGCTCAGTAAACGTTAAGAACTGTGAGACCAATATTGCGCTAGTATAAATTAGCTAATCGGGAGGTTGATGACGATGCTCACGTGACCATGATTCACCTGCCAGTGGATTCACAATATTTTAAAATTAAACGTTGAATAATGCTGTTAGCCTTTTATAAAAGTTTGTGATCGCTGGGCAATGTTGTGCTATTGAAGGAGCGGATGAACGAGTGGGACTTAGGACCACACAGCTGAACTGGGTCAAGAGAATCTACTGAGAATAGTAAGATGAATCAGATTTAAAATTCGAGCCTCAGCGGCCTGAGGTAAATGAAATGAAAATGAAATGAATCGGGCTTTAGGCCACCTTTGTGCACATATAGGCTAAACTGGGCCAGGAGAACCTCCTGAGGATGGTGAGATGATTGAGATGACACTGTCCTCCAGACACAGGATTCGAAATTCGAACCCTGGCGGTCTGAGGCCGAGCACGCTACCTCTCGGTCACGGAGGCTCCCCACAATACTAACTTTCACACGTGGATGGGGAAGAAACAATTTTGTTTCTTTCAAACCGCCGAGACCGGGAACCGAACCCCGGACTCTGGCGTGAAAGGCAGCGGTGCTAACCACTACCCTAGGGCCCCCGCCCACGGCGGTCTGAGGTGGACACGCTACCTCTCGTTCACGGATGCTCCTCACAAAACTAAATCTGGGGAAAACATTTGTTTCTATGAAACCTGAACGCCGGAGCACTGGAAGAACCCGCGATTTACAACTTTTCAGACAGGCAGCTTTAACCACTACACCAGAGCCACGGCCGAATTTTGTTATATAAAGCTATACCCCAGATGGGCATTATATTATCGGAAAAATGCCTTTTTGAGGCACTCCCCAAACGTTCCAACACTACGATGTTTGAGCCAACGCCTGCAGTTCTTTAGCCTCCGCAGTTTAAGCTTCGTGATTGTCGGTGATGTAGGTCAAAGTCAAATGAACGTCTGATTATTTAAACAATTTAAACATGTTGAAAAGTGGACAATGTTTCCATTTAGAATGAACTCTGGTGCTGATAATTTTGCAAACATTTACGAACAGCAGGCCTGATATACGGCTGATATCGACCCGTTTATGCGGGCCGATATCACACTATATCAAAGTAGTAAGTACAAAAATAAACTGATATCAATGTAGTAAAAGGTATAACCAAGAATATTATATAGGCCTATTCATGGTATGACGTGTTCCCCCTGTGTTACAAATCCGACGCGTGTCGATTGCGAAAAGCGGTGACGCAGGGGAGAAGTCGGGTGGCCGGGGACGACGTGTGTCATCGCAACCCCACAATTACCCGGCTGAGTGTGAGGGGGCGCCACCGGGTCGTACCCCCTCGCCGAGCCCCTCCACCAGGCGGCTCTACCTCTCACACCCCAAACAGATCTATTTTCCGGGGATAAGTCAGTGAAAGCCCTGCATTTCACTGCGTAAATCAAGCCTGCGCTGACAAGGAGGCTGGCAGGCTGGCCGCACTGCAAAACCAAAAGGCAGTAACTGCTTACTTTTCAAGTAAGCAGTTACTGCCTTTTGGCTTTGCTTGACAGGCGGTGGCGCCTCCAGAGATAATGACGTAACTCCTACAGTCACAATCATTAACCCTTAAAGCCTGATGGACTCAAAACTGCACGGCGCGTTATATAGTTGAACTAAGATTAATTAAGTGAAAACAATGTTATAGCCCTCCGCTATTAGGACGTCCTGTGCTTTCATTTGATATTATTATAGTCGGGTATTTTATAAAGCCTGGTCATTTTTAGTCATATTTGGATGGGAATTGCGGCAAATCTTAGGGTGAATAAAAATATGAAAAAATGATTTTTGCAAGGGTTGACTCTCCCACTACTGAACTTATCTCAATCTATGGAAAATGCTATTTTTTTGCAAAAAAAGTATGTCAAAATGGCACTAAATAGTCATTTACCGACCATTATAAAACTCATTTTTTTCTCAATGATTATGATGAAAAACATAAAAGGACTTCAAGTCCGTATACAATCAGCCAAGTAGCTGAATGGTTATAAGGTGTTCGACTCCTGAGAAAAAGCTAATGAGTTGTTAGCTTAGTTGCATGGCTTTAAAAATCGTCCCAACAACTAAAACCCTTGAAACGCTAAATTAAAGGATTTAAATTTTCACCCACATGAAGCTGTGTCTCGCTACCGCGACCCACAGCTTCAAGTGTGTGAAAATTACTCATATTTGTTGAATTTGAGACCAAACATGTGAAAATCTTGTGTATGAGCACACATTTTTTTCACAATAACAGAGACTTAAACGTCTAATAAAAGGGATTTAAAACGACTATAGTCGTGCTTAGCGGCTGAAGGGTTAACCCTTTCAGGCCTGAATTTGCCATTGTCATCTCCATCCACTACAAGCCGCGAATTGCTGTCGCAATTCTCGACATGTAGTGGATGAAGATGATTTGATGTAGTTTAAAAATTAAAGAAAATTGCCATGTATTGGTAAGCCAGTTTTATGGGAATTTTCGTTCTAAAACCCTTAGTTGCAGGCAAATTAGGTCTGTTTTCAGGGATTTAAAATGATACTTTAATGCTTCGTGAGGGCTTAGAGGGTTAAAGGTTAATAACATAACAGTATGGGGGGGGGGGGGTGTCCACAATTAAAATTAAATATGATAAGTATGATTTAGCTCTGTGAAATACAAATAAAAAATAGGAATAATAAAAATAGATATCTATTTATTGCCTTATGGAGTTGTAATATAAATATAAACTGCTATGATATATACATTTTTACTGATCAATCTTTACTGATTGGCAACAAGGCATAATGGTTTGTTTAATAAACTCCGCCAAAGGTTATGTTTTGGGTCGCGTGTGTTTTTTTTTTCTTTGTTTGTTTGTCTGTTTGTCAGCAGTATTACTTACGAGCTAATGAACGGATCGGCACGAAAATTGACAAATTATGGCTATAACGTGTAATGCTAAAAATATGATGGGGTTTGTTTGGTGGGGACAATCGCCCCACCTGGTGAATGTACAGAAAACTAACGTGAATTTCTTTTCTTTAAAATATTTATTTAATACTATTTTGACAACGCTAACGTCAGATTGCTACCTTCATCGACTTCTGTTGTTTCACAGAAAAGGTTTATAGGCTGTTATGCCGTGACAATCTGTCGTTTTTTCTGACAATTAATTGACAAACCACACGTACCGAATGCCTCATGGTGGCGCAGTAAAAACAAAGACGCCATTGTCAACGGAGAAAATGGCGACTGCCATTTTTACTGCCAGTAATTCCCGCGAGCGGGCATAATATAATTAGATATATAATCTATCTTTACTGCTAATAAATATGCCTCCATAAAAACTAGGCCATTCAGATGACGCGTATTTTATCTCAGCGGACGGTGATTAAAAACATGCAATATTAATTTAGCCGCCTAAATATTATGTGTTTCCTAACGGGCGGGGGGAGGGGAGACTAATGGAAATATGCAAATTGTGTTGTTTGTATCATTATGATTTCATTAGCATGACATTATTTAAATTAATACTGTTCCGTGAAGCGAAAAAGTCAATATCTGATTTCTTAAAGTGAATAGCTACTTCCCTTTGACTTTGCACAGCAGAATACTTATTTGCTGTTTTAGCAGGCCTACTATTATAGTAATATTATTATGAATAGAGAAAGCATCCTGAATATGGTGTAAAAGCTACATTTATATAAAAAAAACATCAGAGCTAATAACAGTTTTTGCATACATCCTAACACTCAGGAGGCAGCTCAGCAAACATTTGTATAACATTTGTACAACGTCGGCCCTCCGTCTTCGACGTTGGTCCCAAATTGTAGAAATGTTATACAAATGTTTTGCGTTTACTGGAATGTGTGAAAATGTCCAATTTCATATAAAAACACCCTAGTATATCAATATCATGCAGACTAAAGTCCAGAACGTCCTCATTGTGTTGGATTAGCCAATATCCAATGTTTCTTTTATTTAACCTTTTCAAGCCTGAGTTTACCATAGTCATCTTCATCCACTACAAGCCGCCAATTGCTGTCGCAATCCTCGACTTGTAGTAGATGAAAATGATTTGATGTGAGTGAAAAATTGAAGAAAATTGCCATGTATTGGTAAACCACTTTCATGGAAATTCTCGTTCTAAAACCCTTGGTTGTAGGAAAATTAAGTCTATATTCAGGGATGTAAAATGATGCTTGAATGCATCGTGAGGGCTTAAAGGGTTAAAATGGGATGTGTGGTGTATAAATGCGAGGAGGTGCGCAACGGACTAAAATAGTACATTATTATGAATGCTGAGCCGCAGATACAGGCCTGTAAGATACTGCTAATATAAGCCATACAGCAGTAACTGTCCTTCTGGCTGTGCACATCACTATGCATTCATGGGTGATCGCGCAAATACATTATTACATTTTAAATCCAATGCTATGTAGATGCATAAATATACGAAACCTATTTGTTTTCATGCGCAACCTTTTTTTGAAATGGAAATGTGTTTTTTTTCAGACATTAACTGTGCGGTAAATATTAAACTGTAAATAAATAATTGGACCAAGTATAATGAAGAATTAATAGTATATATATTCTCCCCACGACCAATAAAAGCATGTTTGGCCAGCGTCGAAGACGGTGGGCCAACATTGAAACAGCATTGGTTGAATGCCTCGTATTTTCTGGTTTATATCATTTCGCGTCTTATCGATTAGATAATAGGCAAAATAATACAAATACTGGTATGTAACCTCTATTCGGAATACTGTTAACCCTTTAACCGCCGGTGCCGCATATATTCGGGTTTTCATTTTTTATTAGCACATTAAGTACCACATTTAAAAAATGTTAAACATAAAATGTGACATCAACCAGCAAGCTTTGAAAAGAGTTGACCACCATTTTGTCAAATTTGCATAATTTTCACTCACTTGAAGTTGTGGATCGCGCCAGCGAGACACAGCTTCAAGTGGGTGAAAATTCAAATTGAATAATTTGGCGGTTAAAAGGTTAATGCAACATTTATATGTGGTAATAATGGTAATTCAAATGTTAATTCAGCCATGTTTAGGCAAATGTCCTTGAATAAATTTTATAAATTATAACTATATAGTTTAATCCATCCATTGTACATTAGCGATGATCAGTATAGTTGTGTTATTACTTAACCTTGTATGTATGCTTACCAATAATATCGTTATAATATATCGGATACAATTTAATATTAATCTACATCAATGCATTCCAATTAATTTTTGTTCCCCGAATAAGCTTATCAAGTCCTGTCTGATTGATCAAAATAATACTTGATAAATTGGTGACTTCGCTATAAGTGACCAACACGCAGATCGAATGTAATTGTACGTGAAATAATCAGGAGCCTACACATTTAGCATTCAGAAAATATAGAATATTGCATAGAAATTTTAAAATATCAAATTAACATGCTATACATGCATAGTCTCAAATTTCAACGGCTACAGGGCAGTAATGTCACGCAACATTTGATCGGACTGAACTATCGTGTAACCAGAAAGCACGATACACTGTAACAATGTTGTTTTAACGCTGGGCCAGCGTCCGCGCTGGCCCAACATCAAAACAACATTGTTTCAGTGTATCGTGTCTGCTGGGATCACATTTCAATGAGTATCGATATATTTACACAGGCTCTGATATCACACGATGTTGCATCTTTAATTATGTTTACTTTAACAGTATGATTTCAAATTTCACGCTCTCCATATACATGTATCACGTCAAGCGTGTGGGTCACGCCAGTTGAGAGCACGGGAAATTTGGATGTGTCTATGCGGTGACAATCACTGCCATGTCTATACTTCTACTGAGGGAAGGACACTTTCAAGTCCTCGTCATTTTAAAATGAGAAATGGACTATGTAGACTTTTGTTTTCTACCAAAAAAATGCTACCATGACATATCTAGTTCTTGTAGCAAATTATTGATGAATTTTCAAACGGAAACCTCATAATTTACGTGCATTAATAATCATTTTACGAGCTCACTCTGACAGAAACACTATTTCCAACAAAATGAGACATGTCGTGAATAATACACTGCAGTATCCAGCTTACTATTATATTGTAAGTTACTGCCTTTTGGGTTTACACGATAGAATATCGCTGAATATCTCCTATGTTGAATATCGCTGAATATCCCCTATGTTGAGCGTGCGGGCGTGAACATAGGCCTAGTATGTTGAGATTGCTGTTTCCACGATTTCAGTGAGTATAGAAAACCAATAAGCATATGCTGACCCTATCCCGTCCGGCTGTGGTTGAGAGCGACAACGTACCCATTTATACATTATTGAGGTCTTTAAACACCCGTGCTGCTGCAGGCACGTAGCGGTTCAAAGCCAGCCAGTTTAAAACTAAATGAAATGCTACTTAAAATTATGAGATATTTGTGAAATAATTCAGTCTAGTATATGTCAAACCTTCAAATGGAAATATTTTTTGTCGTTTGAAGTTGGATATTGCGTCAGCAATTCAAGCTTCGAATGAATGAAAAATAGAAACACACAATTCTTCAGGACACGATGCAGTTTTGTTATTTTTTACAAGCCTTTCACTCGCTCTTGTCTAATAGATCGATCAAGTGCATCTAGCGAGCACGTTTTTTCTTACCCTCCCCTATGACCTGCTATGCCTTCGTCACTCAATACACCTCGGTCATTTAATTTTTCATACCATGCAGCGAGTTTTTTTATCCCATTTTTCTTATAGTCAAATTCAGTCTATGCACGGAAGGATGACGCTCGCAGTGTTGGCGAAAATGAAATAAATTGAATTGGGTTTTAGGCCACCTCTGTGCACCTATAGGCTAAACTAGGCCAGAAGAATTTCTCGAGGATGGTGAGATGACTGCGATGACACTGCCCTTCAAACACAGGATTCGAAATTCGAGCCCTGGCGGTCTGAGTCCCAGCACGCTCTCCACAATATTGAATCTTTACGAGGGCGCGGGGAAGAAACATTCTGTTTATTTGAAACTTGAAGGCCAGTGTGGGGTTCGAAACCGCGATCTCCGACTTTCCAAGCAGGCATCTTTAACCACTGTACTAAGGCCCCGCCCCATGGTGTTGACGAGATTCCAGCGAAAACCTATTATTGAGATGTGAGATATATCACGCGGAAATATTACCTGTTCTTTATTTAGGTGAAATGCTTGTAACGTCGGTCCAATATTAACCATTTAACCGCCGGTGCCGAATATATTCGGGTTTTTATTAGCACATTAAGTACCACCTTTTAAAGATGTTAGAGATAAAATGTGACATCAATCAGCAAGATTGGAAAAGGGTCGACCTCAATTTTGTCAATTCTGAATAATTTTCACTCAATTGAAGTTGTGGATCGCGTCAGCGATACACAACTTCAAGTGGGTGAAAATTCAAATTGAATAATTGGGCGGTGAAAGGGTTGAACCAAAATAATTCTGATTGATATGAGTTGTTGGTGCGAATGATCATTCATACCCAGTTAAACGAGGCATTGACCCGATGATAGGCTAACGTTAACCTAGTATTGGTTCACCATCTCTGCTGGGTAGTAGGAATACAAAAATACACGACGGTCCAACAGTGGGCGGATATCTTGAACATTGGGCCAATGCTGGCATAATGTTCTGCTATTACTGCTTAGTGGTTCAGGTGTAACGGGAGTTGGCGGGAATGGGAGTGGACAATACACCTCCCACCTACCTCCCTACACCCCCCCCCCCCCCCTACTCCCTCCCTACACCCGACACATCCAGTGACAAGAGTTTGATTGCCATGGCAACTAATCACGTGATTAATTCACCCCAGTTAATTTACCACAGCATCCCTCGCAGATTAGTGGGCACCGGGTAATTTGGTTTTGTGTGGAGAATGGGCCAATTTAATGGGTTTCAGGTTAAAATAAAGGGAGATAGCATGTCGTCCCGCCCGGCTAACATACGGGGCGGTGACAACCAGTGGTTACAAAGCCACAACCCACTAGTTCCAAGCGCCTCTTGTTGAGAATGGTACCAGTTGCCAAGGTACATTGACACCGTAGTTATTAATGCAACATTTCATCGAAATTGAATTGATAGTCTTATCTACAATTGTTGTGAGAGATAGACACTTTAATAATTTTGTTTAGAAAAAGTAGTTGTTGATAAAAAAGCGCAATAAATTATTTACAAAATATTAGGTTGCAAACAACATGCACACAGATGCAAAGTTTAATTTAGAAGGACCAGTCAAAAGGCACAGATAGCTTTGTCTATGATCAGCTCCAGAAGCCAGCTCTATATATTATCAACTCCATGGATCAGTCCTATCTATGGTCAGATTCAGAAACCAGTTCTGTCTATGATCAGCTCCATGGATCAGCCCTGACCATAGCAGCTCCACAGATCAGCTCTGTCTATGATCAACTATGTCTATGATGATGATCAGCTGCACGGATCAGCTCTGTCTATGATCAGCCCGATAGATCAACTCTGTCTATGATCAACTCCATGGATCAACTCTGTCTATGATCAACCCCATGAATCAACTCTGTCTATGATCAACTCCATGAATCAACTCTGTCTATGATCAACTCCATGAATCAGCTCTGTCTATGATCGACTCCATAGATCAACTCTGTCTATGATCAACTCCGTGAATCAACTCTGTCTATGATCAACTCCATGGATCAACTCTGTCTATGGTCGACTCTATGAATCAACTCTGTCTATGATCAGCTCCATGAATCAACTCTGTCTATGATCAACTCCATAGATCAACTCTGTCTATGATCAACTCCGTGAATCAACTCTGTCTATGATCAACTCCATGAATCAACTCTGTCTATGATCAACTCCATAGACCAACTTTGTCTATGATCAACTCTTGCTATGATCAATTCCATGGATCAGCTATGTTTATGATTAATTCTGTCTATGATCAACTCCATATATCAACTCTCTCAATGATCAACTCCATAGATCAATTCTGTCTATGATCAACTTTGTCTATGATCAACTTCATGGATCAGCTCTGTCTATGATCAACTCTGTCTATGATCAACTCCATAGATCAACTCTGTTTATGATCGACTCCATAGATCAACTCTGTCTATGATCAGTTCCATGGATCAACTCTGTCTATGATCAGCTTCATGGATCAACTCGGTCTACAATCAGACCAGCTGTGTAGGCGAATAGAGGAATAAAGGAAAAAAATATGCCAGCCTTTTTACAGGTCTAATACTATTCGCCTACTGTGTATATGGATAGCTACAGTGACTAACATTGACTGACAGTGACTAACAATATCTATAGTCAGATACAGTGATTAAGAAAGATCATAGTCAAATGCAGTGACCAGTAATATAATGACTAGAGTCACCCCTAAAGTCAGCTATACTACAGTGACTAGGAATGGCTATTGTCAGCTCCAGTGACTAACAAAAACTCAAGTTGATACCAGTGACCAGCGATGATTGGAGTAAGCTCCATATGAAGAACATAGTCAACTCCAGTGTCCAGCGATGACTTGAGTGAGTTTCGGTAAGGATACTTGGTTTCAGGGACCATCAATGATCTGCTACATGTATCTACAATGACCAGCAATGATTGTGAAGAAAGCGACATCAAGCAATATTGACTCAATCATTCATTCTTAAGTAGGCCTATAATGTTGGGATAAAATATATTTTTATATCGCAAAATAAACCATGAGCTGTCTTCTGGCAATTTCTATTTCTCGACAAAGTAGGGTGCGCTGGTGCAGCTGCATGGTCACACTGTCGTCTGTCACGCCTCCGTGACCCAGGATCCCAGCAACCATGAGACGTTGGGCCAACGTTGGTTTCCTGTTGGGCCAACGTCGTAGACGGTGGACTAACAATAAACCAACGTCGGGCCAACGTCTCATATTTGCTGGGATAGAAATTCGAATCCTGTTTCTGAATCATCTTATTTATATAACCATCCCCATGCTAAAATCTTTACCTATTGAAAATGTTCTATCAACACTATTCCAAATCAAAAAGGCGGGGTCCTGGTGGATTGGTGACGCCGAATGCCTGACACGCCGAAGTTTGCAGGCTCTACCCCCGCTCTGATATTCATCAAAGACACAATATGTCATCTTGTACATCTCGCCATCCTCAAGAGGTTCTGCTGGCCCTGTCTGTGCATGATGGTGACTTAAGCTTGTACATCTCGCCATCCTCAAGAGGTTCTGCTGGCCCTGTCTGTGCATGATGGTGACTCAAGCTTGTACATCTCGCCATCCTCAAGAGGCTCTGCTGGCCCTGTCTGTGCATGATGGTGACTTAAGCTTGTACATCTCGCCATCCTCAAGAGGTTCTGCTGGCCCTGTCTGTGCATGATGGTGACTTAAGCTTGTACATCTCGCCATCCTCAAGAGGTTCTGCTGGCCCTGTCTGTGCATGATGGTGACTTAAGCTTGTACATCTTGCCATCCTCAAGAGGTTCTGCTGGCCCTGTCTGTGCATGATGGTGACTTAAGCTTGTACATCTCGCCATCCTCAAGAGGTTCTGCTGGCCCTGTCTGTGCATGATGGTGACTTAAGCTTGTACATCTCGCCATCCTCAAGAGGTTCTGCTGGCCCTGTCTGTGCATGATGGTGACTTAAGCTTGTACATCTCGCCATCCTCAAGAGGTTCTGCTGGCCCTGTCTGTGGATGATGGTGACTCAAGCTTGTACATCTCGCCATCCTCAAGAGGTTCTGCTGACCCTGTCTGTGCATGATAGTGACTTAAGCTTGTACATCTCGCCATCCTCAAGAGGATCTGCTGGCCCTGTCTCTGCATGATGGCTTAAGCCCTATTTATTAATTTGTTTTTCTCAAACAAAATATGTGTTATGTAATTCTAATATAGCCTGCGATGTTTTTGCAATAGATTTTGAACGATCAATGCATAAATAACGTATGTTCATAATAAAATATGTCTATAAATATGTGTGGTCAGTAAGCGTGGTGGATGGTTCAGTTGTTGTGTGGTCTTGGATGATTTGTAATTTAAAATTACTTCAACTCACAAAAGGAGTGAAAATGATGAATAGTCACTGTAATAGTGTCGATGCTGTCCGAATTCCGACATCTTTTCTATCTGATTCCAGACACACTTTGTCTCGTAAGTACTCGAGTAAGTACTATAAATCACCGGATTGTTTGGGCACATAATAGGTAGTACTTATCCGTCCAGGGCTGATATACTACTGACCACTCGCTGTGATCAGTACATTTACTAGTGACCTTTGACCTCTGTCTCAACCCTTGCAACTCTATTTAATTCTAATTTTATGTCACTCAGAGCTCCGTGCCATTGAATTCAAATTTTCAGTCACTTGAAGTTGCGTCTCGCTACCGCGATCCACAACTTCAAGTGACTGAAAATGCCTGTCTAATTTTAATCACAACGTTTATCATTAATGTAGGATACACTGTTCTCTTTGAAAGTTGGTTACATATAGGTACTAATATAAAGCATTGCAAGGAAGATTACTGTAGTAGACATCAGTGCAAAGCCAAAAGGCAGTATCTGCTTACTTTACAAGTAGGCAACTACTGCGTGTTGGCTTTGCAGAGCAGTGCTCTGAGGTTAACCCTTGTGCTACTGGAACCGTGTTGAAACCGTATACTATGTTAGTATGTATCGTTCCCTTGGAGTTAGAAGGTGCTAAACTGCCACTTTGTGAAGTGGCAGTTTAGCACCTTCTAACACCAAGGGGACAGTATATACCTTTAGCAAACCAAATAAAATGCTACTGAAATTGATGGAAGATTTTGTGGCCTTTGCTGAGTACATCAAGAGCTACAGGTAGTAAGTTAATTCGGGAAGTGTATATTTTTAATTAATAAAAATATTTTTCGTCATTTGCAGCTGGAAATCGCGGAAGCCAATTCGGCTTCAAATGACGAGAAAGTAGAAATGGACAAGGATGCACAAGGGTGAATGGAGACATGTATCGGTCATGAATTATTTCCCACAAGAGGCAGTCACTGTATTAACCCTTTGCCTGCTGGTCACGACAAAAGTCGTTTTTAATCTGTTTTATTGGCCGATTAATTCACTGTTATTGGGAATGAAATGACGGTTTAAACAGCAAGATTTCTAAATGCTTGGTCCCAAGATTAAACAAATATTTGTCATTTTCAACCACTTGAAAATTAAATAAATTGATTTAGCAGGATCAGGGTCAAACAAAACAAAGAACATTAAGTATTCTAGCATCCTAATATACTATGGAGTTTTTACCGCAAAACATTATGTTTTACAGCGATTTGCAAACTTTACTAAACTTGTTGGTCAAGAACTATTCACTTTTGTTATATATCTTTTCACTTTTAACATTTAAAAAATAGGCCTACTAATACTTTATCACAATGCATGAAACAGATTAAATTAAAAAAATATTCTGATGTTTAGTTATCTTTACTATTTTTCGTAGATTGACATGTTTTACTTGTTTTCTATAAAGAGCATTTATTTGTTATAGATTTTTAGATATTTTCAAATTAATTAGTTAGAATTAGTAATTCAGAGCAATTGACAGTCGAATTGAAATGTTTATTGTGTAATTTATCACGTCCCTATCGACATCAGAGCAGACGACTTCACTCTTAATCTTTCCCGCCTTCGCGCACCTTTGTCCTTTGACCTTTTGACAGGATATTTATTACATATAAAGAATTCACTTTTACCATAATAAACAATGAACCTTAAAAAAGGCACCGCGCCTTGTTTTGCCAATCATTAGTGTCGCTCAATAATAACGGTGGACTTGATAATTATTCAACTGAGCTCCCTGCCATTTACGGGGCCGAATTAGCCCGAACAAAGCCGAATTTACCTAACTGTTGTGTGTCGGCATTTTGGCGGCACCACCTTTTAATTTGTGTGGGTGGAGTGTTGGGCGATAATAGGGGTGATCAGCGCGTGCCGAGGCCTGTGATCAAAGCCCCCGGGCGTCTGCCTCATGTTTGTCCGGGTTTGTAGATGTGCCGGAATCTGCACCTGCAGCAGATGGTGCGCAACACTCAGTAAGCACGAGATGATGATCCAATGCTGGGTTAATGTTGGCCCAGCGTCGTAGACGCTGGGCCAACATTAAGACAGTATTGGTTTAATGTGTCGTGTTTGCTAGAAAACTCGACAACTGAGCTCAACCGTCACGAGACGCTGAGCAAACGCTATTACATCGCTGGGCCAACGTCCCAAACATTGCACCAGCATTTGGATAAAGTGTTTTTGGTGTGTAGCCTAATTTTAGGGAGTGAGACGCCTAATATGGTAATTGTATTTACTGTTTATAGTTGCCTCTATTGCGATATTGTCCATTTTCAATGATTATCTTTTTTCATATCAGCCCTGTTGGCGACGAAAAGGCCTAAGCTATATATCTCGACACACAATGTATTTACATATAATAATAAACAATTGTTGCTGACAAAATTGAAATACCTGAATTTAAAAATGAATGCGTTTTAAAAATATTAGCACGGCAACTTCTAAACATTAATGGTAATTCTTTGTTATGTAATATATTAAATCAAGTAACCAATCAGAGGGTGTATTTTCACATTGTGAAACAGTTCAGATAAATTGACCAAATTTCAACCCATAATTGACATGATTGATAATAATTGACGTTAAATTTCAAATGTCGTCTGCAAGGTATATTATAATATACATTCAAAGTAAACCTAGCATATTGCTAGAGCTGTACATATATGATTGTTATTCCATCTGTAATGATTTTTTTTCATTAAACACTATCGTACGCCCAATAGAAATAATTAAACTGAGCAGTACAATAACCAAGACAATATTTTAATGATAATACCAGTATAATTATGGTAGGTGATGCGATGTCGAAAGGGGCTTGTATGTTTATTATTGTTGATAATATACAACAAGCAAACATAATTAAAGATAAAATCAGTTATACAAATTAAAACCCAGAACGTTATTATTTAAAATATATATATATCATTTTTTATTTTATGACATGTGTGATTAAATAGTTTTTATGCTGATGATCATAATCCCGATGTAGAAGGACCTACTAAAGTTATGTGGAATTAACATTTTCTCCATTTTAGAGTGAAATATCTGGAATAATTTAAATTATATTTCACAGGGGTCGATGATGTTTAAATTTCAGTACAAATATGTTTAATTAATTTTATTTAAAAAAATGTGTTTAAATTATATTTATGTCCATCTAGATTAAACCACGTGATCAGTCTTACTCAGGACTATAGTTGGGTATAATCTGATAACAGTACCTGAATTATAAATAATTATTAAATCTTGTTAATACAAACAAACTCTGACAGAATCCATACTGTTGACAAGTGTGATGCTGACAGTGATCTTCTGGTCAAAAGGCGAACTGAAACGAAACAACTCTACCGGAAAATTACAGAATGCTTTTTTTACACATGACTTACCAGTACATTTTGAGCACTGGTGCATTTCATACAATAAAATAACGATAAACATATTTAAAAAAATACGAGTCCAAACTTATTTTCCATGTTTGAACAACCATAAAAGAAATAGCGTGCTTTAATCGTTTCGCTCATCGTGTGTAAATGATTTTCCCTCGGTTTTAAATGCCCAGCTTGAAAAGACTGGTCGTTTTAATGGTCAATTTGGGAGAAAAGGGTGGCCGCCTCTCTACATTATTGATGAGGGGCACGAAGCCGAGGACGGCAACTAGTGGTTTACTCAGCATGACTACCAGGCTGCAGGCCTCCAACAGTTCTACTTCAACTCGACAGGTGGGACCTGACACCATAACGCAAAAACACCATAAACGCGCACAGAAAAATCGACGAGTTGACCTAATGCTGGGTTAATGCTGGGCCACCGTCTGCAACGCTGGCCCAGCATTAACCCAACATTAACTTGACATATCGTGATCGCTGGGATAAACGTGCTTCTCACTGCATATTAAAGCCTTTGTTTAGTTTTTACCAAGTCGTAAAAATGCATTTATTTAAAAGACCAAAAACTGTAGGTCTGTGTTTTGTGATTTTATTTCATAATATTTTTATTCGATAATATTTAAATTTAATACCAGTCCGTTTTTGTAAGTAAACAACTCTCCATTGAAACAAATGTCTTAAATCGAGTGCATCTTCCATTATTGTAATGTGTGTTTCTTGGTTAAGACATAATATGCCTTATCATGCTCTTTTTGGTTCTTGTTTACCTCTGAACATTGTATATGTGGATAATACCAATACATATATTACCAAATTAGCATTCCATGTATTTCTTATTCTATTTTAAAATTATATAATGGGTAAAAGCTAGCCAGCCAGCCAGCCAGCAAGCCAGAATCAGCCAGCCAGCCAGCAAGCCAGCAAGCCAGATTCAGCCAGTCAGCCAGTCAGTCAGTCAGTCAGTCAGCCAGCCAGCCAGCCAGCCAGCCAGCCAGCCAGCCAGCCAGCCAGCCAGCCAGCCAGCCAACAAACCAACCAGCCAAACAACCAACCTACCAACCGAGCGACAGCCGACCGACCGACTAATCAGCCAACCAGTAAACAAATCAGCCAGCCAGCCAGCTTTTTCACCCACTTCAATACTTCTCGCCTACATACATAAGCCTAATAATATTCGTACGTGAAATATCACTCACATTGCTGTAGCAGGGAAAGACCAGATGTCCGCTGCGCTAAGAGTAGCGAAAAAAAAGTTTCAGTCATTTTTCTTTTAAAAGAAAATATTTTTGGTGCTAAATGACTATTAGTAAATGATTCCTAGAAATATGCTGCCGTGCAAAGCTAAAAGGCAGTATCTGCTTACTTTTCAAGTAAGCAGCTACTGCCTTTTGGCTTTACAGAACAGTATGAGTGTCGTTGGTGAGCGTGTACACGTGTCTACACAGCTCTATAAACCACCACCCCTCTGCAGGTAGGGCCTCTGGGTAAGCCCTATAGTCTGTCAGCTTGTACCACTTGTAGATACGACTGTAACCTCCCCCTCCCTACCTCTGCTTGATTCATCATCATTCACCGCTCTAACATCTATAATGTTTTGTTATTTCTTTGTTCAAACGGGTATAGAATAACATAATAGTTTGAATGATGCTCTACAGAGATTACACTAACAAGTTAAACCTCTCACACACGATGTATGTTTTTATTTTTTTATTGGCATGCCTACCTATCTGCCTGTATGTTTACCTCTTGCTTTCTGTCTTACTTGCTGATTTGTTTGTTTGTCTGTTTGTTTGTTTGTTTGTTTGTTTGTTTGTTTGTTTGTTTGTTTGTTTGTTTGTTTGTTTGTTTGTTTGTTTGTTTGTTTGTTTGTTTGTTTGTTTGTTTGTTTGTTTGTTTGTTTGTTTGTTTGTTTGTTTGTTTGTTTGTTTGTTTGTTTGTTTGTTTGCTTTTTGCTTGCTTGCTTGATTGCTTGCTTACTTGCCTGCTTGCTGGCTTGCTCGCTTGCTTGCCTGGTTGCTTGCTTGCTTGCTTGCTTGCTTGCTCGCTCGCTTGCTTGCTTGTTTGCGTGCCTGCTTGCTTTCTTATTTGCTTGCTATCGAGCTTACTCGCTTGCTTGTTTCCTTACTTTCGTCCGTTCGTTTTTTTTACTTGCTTGCTTGCTTGCTTGCTCGCTTGCTTGCTTGCTTGCTTGCTTGCTTGATTGCTTGTTGCTTGCTTTCTTGCTTTCTTGCTTTCTTGCTTTCTTGCTTTCTTGCTTGCTTGCTTGTTTGCTTTCGTTCGTTCGTTCGTTCGTTCGTTCGTTCGTTCGTTCGTTCGTTCGTTCGTTCGTTCGTTCGTTCGTTCGTTCGTTCGTTCGTTCGTTCGTTCGTTCGTTCGTTCGTTCGTTTATTTGTCCTTGCTTGTTTGCTTGCTTGCTTGTTTGCTTGTTCTGTTGGATTGTCATTTAGTATTTGTCATTTATTTGAGGCTGGAATTGTTAATGCAGTATCCAGCTCCATTTGACGAATAACAACTATATCTATGTAGAGTAAACATATTTCAAAATAAATTACTAGTCTTGATCAAGTGAGCATCCACCAAAACAATTTTTTTGTTCTCAAATTCGCTGAAAATATATATGAAAATATATATATATATATAACAAGCTAGTCACAGCTTTTGAAAAAAATAAGGCATATGGTTTAGTAACAAATAAAAACAACAACAAAATAACACAAAAAAAGTGTCCATGTCCTTTGAGACAAAATTTTATGGCAGCTAGATTGGGACAGGTCATCAGTCAACGTATGTCAATGGCGGGTGACGCACTTGACCTTGTGACCTGACCTAATAACCACAGTATTTGTGAAGCATGACCTCCAATTGATGGTCATATGACACCGACCCATCTACTCTGACTGCGCGCCCCATGGGTCACCACTGGTCAGCTCACTGACCACCACTGTCAATGTTTTAAGCACCAACGACCATTTTGTCCTATCTAAGATCAATATTAAATCATTTTTTTTGTATAATTTTAATACCAAAATGCATAACGATATATTATCGGTCAGCCCTATTTGATACTGTCTCCAGTAACTCATTATACCACGACCTGTGAAGTTTGATTAGCTCACAACATATTTCAAGATAATGTCGATTTAATCAGTATACACAAAATATTTTAAAAAATTCAATTTGAACCTGAATTCAACCTGAATTCAAAGTGAAAATTGGTGTATATAACGTGCATGCCCCAAATGAGCGCTAAATCCGAGTTAGTTTGGCCCATCATATAGGCCTATCTAAGTATACTCTCTACAGTGCAAAATGCGGCGACCGTCTAGTTTGGGGACAACATACTCGTGCTCATACATAACCCTGGCAATAAAAAAAGACTATGATGTCCATGATTTGAAGATAATGCTTTGAATCAAAACAATAAAAGACATCACAGAATTTAGATTACAAATGTAATCCATCTTGCAGGACGGTGCGAATCGAACTGGTCACAGCCAAAGATATACCCTCTGCCACACGACACGTGCCCTCTCAGCCTGATTTGTAAAGCACGTGTAACACGAGCAATATGACACTCCAATTGGTGCACTCCTTTAGAGATGACCTGTCCACTGACCGTCCTGTGTGGACACTGGTCAACTGACACTCTAGATACCAAACAACACATCGTGGACTGTCTATTGGATGTATATTCCTTAAAGAGCTGATTTTTTTATATATTAACCATAGAGACCAAAGTGTTTAATTCCATTTGAAATCACCATAAATATCTTTTTTAGCTCTCTCCGAATCATTTGAACACCTATTTTATGGGTCTATGGCCTTTAGGGGATCGACTTTAAACGTCACAATCTGACGTCTACAGACGTCAGATCCTGACGTTTAAAGTCTATCCCCGTGCTGTAATAGATGTACACATGTATATACAATATTGACGTGTGAAACATAGTATAAGGTAAGTTTAATTTGTATAAATTGCGTTATTAAGTAAGAAAATCAACACATTATGTAAAAACTATTATAATACAATTTACAAATTGAGTGATACGTCATAGTAGGTTAAACTATATCCTTGTTGCAACTGATAAGATATTTCATTTTCAATACATGTGAAATTTATTATTGATAACACTGCAATAATATGCATTTTCTTATTTTCAATGTACAACATTGATTCTGGCTTGCAAAGCGTAAGCATAGAAATTGTGGCACACTTTGCAGTAGATAATTTGGAGGAGTGTGAGTGTTAATTGAGTTGCCGTCTGATGGGTCATTGTGAGGGTGATTGTTTGACCAGAGGGGTGGCGGGGTTAGAGGTCAAATGTCTGTGTCATCAGAGAGGGCAGGTGGTCAAACCGGTGACCAACAGATAACTGACCGTTTAACTTTAATATTAACCAGACATGTTGAATCACAATAGTTCTTTAAAAATTTAAAAAACTCATTTCATTTGCTTAATATATATTTCATTTCCATTAATTTCACGTGCATTATTAACACCAGCTTATATATATATAAATATATTTAAATTGTATTTAACAATACGTCGCCTCGGAGCTAAATGATCCTATCTGCCACTCTAACGAGTGTCAGATAGGATCCTTTAGCTCCGAGGCGACGAATATCAAACAGAAATATGTTTCTCTACTTAAAAGTATAAAAGAAAGATATATAAACTAAACAAATGAATTTCAAAATACCTCTTTTATGAATGATGTAAGGTAGTTCATTTCTAATTATTTCACAATTTTCTTGTATATCTTGTATATCTTGTATCAAAGTGAAGAAAAATAACACCATTTTATAAAGTGTAATCCCAGCGAGCGTGAGACGTTGGGCCAACGTCTCATGTTTGCTGAGATGTCACAAATGAAAACTCGCAACGTCTATATAATTTATTAGGATGCAATAGGTCACTTTATTTTATATTTCAGTATTTTTTTTTAATAATGCTAAATGTATACAGAGAGACCTTACATGAAGAAAAATGGCCACCCCTCCTTAGATTAGACGTTACCACTACTCTATACTTCATTAATGTTTTATTATAATATTAATTGATTGAATAATAATCAACGCAACTAATGATACGAACACGCAATTATCGGTTCAAATATGGTATTATGCCACTACTTTAAATAACCACTGAATGGCGGCAGTGATTGGGTCATCTCGTCATGTGACAGGCTGAGCCACTCTCCCATAGTCAGGTGTAGAATACCATACCCAGGTTGAATATCTATATAATACATTAAATTTACATATTTATGTATTTTTTTTATAGTTGATACTGTTTTAATTGCTTGATATTCATGTTGAACTGATGAGACGACAGACGAATAAAAAATCTGAAATCTGCACTAAGTAATCGAAAAACAATTATACCTTCAAAATAGTGAATTTTCATTTGTATATTCATGCATACATTGTCCTAGGAGTGTATGCATTGCGTAAACTTTACTTTGTGTGATGAAATCGTGGACAAAAAGCGTTGCTCTTATACCAGTACATGTATACATTAATGGGGAGCTGGGGTGGCATAGGGTGCAGGTGACCAGCATGTGTGGTGACCAGTGGTCAGTCCTCTCTGACACACCCCGGGGCAACAGCTTTATTTAGAGGGGATCCCACACCCACTCTGGTCACCGTGGTCCGCAAACGACATGATCTACAACAAGACTTGTGAAAAACAACATGTTCAATTTGTTCGACATGCATCAATCGGTTTACTCATGAGTAAAACTTACTTGCCGTTCTGCAAGAACGGCAATCACGTTTTACTCAAGTGTCATATTTTTTAATAAACGTTTCTCACAAAAAGTATGAGACATTATGACTAATTTGTATCTTGCTCTATTTTTTTAGGCATATTCTGTCTTAACCAGGAATAGTATTAAAATAAGTGTAATTTCCGTGTCTATCAGAATATCTGATTATTATTTGTAGTTATCGTACATGCTGCTAAATAATATCATGCAGGTACCATTCTTACCAATGGAGAATATCCATCTAGATGGGCTACCGGTATAATCCACCCGATCCACAAAAAGGGGGACCATGGCGTTCCAGATAATTACAGAAAATCACAGTCATGCCGTGTATTGGGAAACTATTTGAATCTATACTTAATAACAGACTCTCATTTAAAAATGAAGTATGTAATGATAATGATCCCTATCAAGCTGGTTTTAAAACCAATTCGCGAACTACGGACAATATATTCATACTATGTGCCATCATAGATAAACAAAGGTGTCTTTCTAAACCCCTGTATACATGCTTTGTCGATTTCACAAAAGCATTTGACTATATTGATAGAACAGCATTATGCTACGAATTATTGAACAGGGGAATAGACGGCAATTTGCTAAACATAATAAAAAGCATGTTTTCTAAAACAGAGTGCCGTGTAAAATGGGACTCGCGTATCAGTGACATATTAAAAAGCGAATTTGTGGTTCTACAAGGCGGTATGCTCAGTCCCAAACTATTCACGGAATTTTTACAAGACATATCCGCATCATTTGACCAAGATCAAGGTATCGTTGTGGACACCTTACTAATGGCATATCTGTTATTTGCAGATGACCTTGTCCTTTTTTCAGAATCTGCCGAGGGATTACAAAAACAGCTAACTGCCCTGTATTCATATGCTTCCCTATGGCATATCATAGTTAGCATTCCTAAAACAAAAGCTCTTATCTTTAATGAACGTTACACAACAGTATGTGGAAGCTTCCACTATGGTGATAACATTATAGAAAAGGCTGAACAATACAAATACCTTGGTGTAGTGTATAGCACCAAGTCCGCTAATAACGTGTTAAAAGAAACTTTTTCTCATCTTGCTTCCCAAGCTGGGAAAGCAATCTTTGCTCTACGTAAACAGTCCCGTCCTGTGGTCGGTAAATTGTCACCCACTATTGCGTTCAAGGTATTTGATTGCCAAATATTGCCCATACTAGAATATGGAAGTGATATATGGCATACAGGCGATGATGTTAGCGATCTGGAAAAAATCCATCTAAAATTTATTAAATCCACACTTGGCGTTAGAAGGCAAACACCTACTCCTGCAATATATGGGGACACGGGTCGATTTCCACTGATCATCCGGCAACACATAAAAGCTGTAAAATATTGGTGTAGAATTCTAAAATTATCTCGGAGCCATCCTGTCAGAAATGCCTACAATATGCTACTTGAGCTAGATGCCATTGGCTTCACGAACTGGTGTTCCCGTATTCGCTCTGTCCTCGAACGAACCGGGCTTGATCAAACTTGGGAATCACAGAATATTGGGGATACAAATAAATTCATGCTTTCATTTAAAGAATCAATAGTTAGAATATTTACACAGCAGTGGAGAAAAGATATTGAGAGCTCGAGTAAGCTGCGCACATATGCATTAGTAAAAAAATATTTCTGTGTTGAACCATATATCTTGCACATAAGGGGGAACCACCTCATAACAGCAATGGCGAGATATCGAATGAGCTCACATGATCTAAATATAGAAAGAGGACGATTCAATAATCCAATCACTCCAAAAAATCAGCGAATATGCACAAGGTGTGAATTAAACGAAATTGACGATGAAATACATCTTCTTCTCCACTGTAGCGCTATGAATAATGAACGCGAAATCTTGTATGATTCTGTAGCCGCAATTATCAATATACAACCGACAAATGAAATGTTTCTAGGAATTATGACATCTAGAGACATAACAGTGGTGAAGTCACTAGCGCAATTTATTTATGGTTGCTTTAAGCAAATGAGGGGTTAAAACTACTGAGTATAATAAATCTGTCACCTGTCGCTATATTATTCATATTATCATGCCCTCATGATCTGACTTGGGTATTACCACATATCAAGACGGTTGTTGCTCTCGGATCTTATTATTTGGCTTTTTGGGGCCGGTTAGGGACGTTTCCGTCGCCTTTGTTATCAGACGAGGTGGGGCCTTATGGAGAATTTCAGAGTTGCTAAGTCAACTGATTTTCTCTATGAGGTCGGGAATGTTTTTCTTCGATTGTAACTCCGAGTATGTGGTACTAACTAGGTCGTGATTGAAACAGTATGAATTAAACAATATAGTGAATTATAAAAAGGCTTAATGTTTTTTGTGCGAGGGCCATGTCCTGTGTGAATTGCACAAATAATTTTTAACCGCCATTACTACTGTTATTAAATCGTTAAGTTTGCACCACTAGTTAATCTCAGGGAATCTCCGCGCTCATAGCGACTGTGCTTGCATGGTCACATGACTCGGAGCTACCTGTTTATGCCATATTTATTGTACTTGCATGCTATTATATTTAATTTTAAAAAATACCATATAATTTTTACCATTGGCTTATTGCATACTCCAGTTACTGTAGCATAATTATGCACTTGTATATATTTTAGGTTTCTACGCTTTCCAGAGTGTCTTTTTTGCTACTATATATAATTAGTATGTCATACGTAGTAGCTATTTTATCTCTGGTTTTGGTGCGGGAAACAAAATGATAGACCTCTATGTTATCTTGGCAATGCCTTTTAATTCATTTTTAGTAGTAGTCATTTATATTATCGAAATACCCAGTTTTTATTTTGGCAATGCCACTTAACATGATTTTAGTTGTGTATGTCATACCATGTATATTATCATATGATTTAAACAAACTAACAATCTTGTATATACATGTACATATATCTCTTTCATTTCTATGACAAATAAGTCTGTAATGACTTTTCTTTTCTGTCAATAAAATATCTGTCTGTCTGTCTGTCAGGTACCTCCATTTGAAAATTCTTGGAAGTGCTGATAACAAAAAAAATATTGGGAGTAGGCACAATACAACAGTCATGATGTTCATGAATTGTACTTGGCCGACAATAAGTACCAGATCGTGGGAAATTCAGCAAGTACCATCGATCTCAGTGGTATATTGGTTTCTCGGTGTTGAAAAAACGCGACATTTTGTTGTTTTGGACACCCGTATATTTTTTGTGATGTTTATGAGTCATAGAATTAAGCATTAACGTTGCTTATATCGATAACATTGGCTATACGTATGCTGTTTGCGGGGACAAATTGATTCGTTCTATCTATTAAAGAAATATGTTGGAAAATATAGCATGAATAAATATATATAAACAAAAAAAATGTATAAATAAATAAAAATTAATAACTAAAAATAAAAATAATAATAAATATATCAACTATATAATAATAATTAAAATATTATTAATATTATTTATTTATTAATATTTATTGGTATAATATTATTAATATTATTATTATTGCTGTTTGGGACTGCTCTCACAGAGGCGGCTAGATTATCACAATTTATTCTCTCTCCTACACTCAGTCACGTTAGTCTGCACCAGAATGACGGTATTCTATCCATTATTTAAATAACAACTGAACGACGGCGGTAATTGCCTGATCTCGTCATCTGACAGCCTGAGCGAATATTCCATTGATCGGGGGAGGGGTAGAATACCATACTTAAACCGAAATATACTACACTAAATATATTGCTGAGAAATACAAGATTCAGATTGTGACAAAATATACAATAATTTAGGAGTGAGCTACAATATATAAATTTTACACGCGAGATATTGACCGGGGCCATCTCGACCAATCAGAAGCCTACGATATATCGTAACTTGTTCGAGAATACAGTATCTGAGTGAATCATGGTGGCGCCCCAGGGCATCGTGTTGATGTAAATAACATTTGGTGGGTTGAATTAATTCATATTAGTTGCATCTAAATCCTCGGTGCAAAATCGTTGGGATATAAATATGCAAATAATAGTAATTAGTGGGTGGAAATAATTTATGAACAAGCTATTGTTTTTTGCAAAAAAAACATTAATATATTGCATGAAGTACTCTGTAATCAATTATTCTTGTAAAAAGAAGATCTCATCAGCAGCAGACACTTTGAACTCAAGGATGTTTATATCATCGAATAGTTTTATTACTTGTAGTAATTAAATCTTATTTTGTATGGGCAATGTCTTAGTAATTTTACTTTAAAAAAATGTTTTTATTTTTCCGTACCTCCATTTCTCTTCGATTTTCACCCGCATGAGGGTGAAAATTATATTTGGCTGTTTCTGAGATTTAAAGGGTTAATGATATGTTGCAGGTATATCAGCCAGTGTCAACTGTACCAGCATCCCTCCCAGCCTCCGCCGTCATACCTGTAACTATATATATATATACTAAAGATGATGATGGCCTATTTAAATCAATACACACAACGCATTAGCCAGTCCCCAGCAAAACACGAAACGTTTACCCGATGTTGGTTCAATGTTGGGTCAGCGTCTGCGACGCTGGCCCAACATTGAACCAACATTGGGTGAACGGCTCACGTTTACTGGGCAATGTACGTACAGAATCCATACATAACCATTTATAATTAATTCAGGCAGTTTCTTCAGACGTATTGTCCTCCCACGAAGATCAAGACATGCGGCCTTTTTCTCAAATCATTAATGTGATGATAGAAATTCTAGACGTTTACCCAATACCAGCTTAATGCTGTACCACCGTGTGCAACTCTGGTCCAGCATCAAACCAGCATTGGGAACGCGTCTCTTGTTTGTGGGCGGTGGTGATGAGCTCGTTATACAAAAAATTGCGCGCTGAATGTACTAATTGTAGGCCCACCTACTCACTCCGGCATGCTTTCTTCGACTATGCTTCACATCAATCAATGTCATCAACGAATATTTTATTAAAGTTAGCAATAGCTTCAATGGTGTAATGATTTTTCTCTAGCGGAGACATACGTTGGAAAGTACCTTACCATTCATTATTGTTATAATTAGCAAAACGTGTTTTTTTCATCCGGTCGTCTACGTATAGAGAGCTTCAAT
>OZ024902.1:57468610-57675288 GCA_964017125.1 Flabesymbios commensalis | reverse complement strand
TGATACAGCATTAAAAATGTCTCAACTAACAGACAGTGGCCATACAAAATGCAGTAGATAACGTACTGTAGATATATATATATATGCCTGAAAATGCTTTATAGGTTAGTAGGCCTGCGTTCGACTGAACATATATTTCATATGTAGGTTTTACCTGTATAACATTATATGGATATAACATTGTATTTTTTTTCAATTAGCGTTGATTACTTGTAGGCTATATTCTGGCTAAATCGGGCAATTTGCCGTAAATGTAAGGAGTTTTCAGGCTAAGTGAAGTGATTGTAATTACGAAACATAACAAAATAACTAAAAGTAAAGTAAAACGACTGTTTGATTACAAATATGCTCAATTTACCCTTGTATTCGTAATAAAAAATACGCTTGGTCAAACAGACACCACTATTAAAACCCTTTATTTTATCGGTTCCGTCTAGATGATGTTCAGCTACACGCAAT
Organism: Flabesymbios commensalis; assembly: GCA_964017125.1. Classification (NCBI taxonomy): domain Eukaryota; kingdom Metazoa; phylum Annelida; class Polychaeta; order Terebellida; family Flabelligeridae; genus Flabesymbios; species Flabesymbios commensalis. Next base: position 57,674,829 of record OZ024902.1, on the reverse strand, counting down.
ATAACAACAACCCCCCAGCGTTTAAAAAGGATAGGTAATTTTCTCTTTCTTCGAAATTATTTTTTGGTTACATAATTATTCAGGAGCGCGGACCAAAATCAGCCTGACCATTTCAAAGAAACAATTTAAGTGGTAAAGTGTAAAATACATTCTATCTATGGAACAACCACTGGTGGTCGTAGCGCTGCTTTTGGGAACATGCTCTTGTTACGAATAATGCTCATTTTCAGCCTGGTTTTCCGTCTTGGTTCATATTAGTCATATCAGGATGAACAGCAGCGTCTTCGCAACAGCTCAGTACACAGGTAAAATCCCATACTGTCAATAATCCATGTGGTGTGAACCGTTGTTCTATAAATTAATTTTTTACGACGCTTGATAATTCAGCGCTTTTTAAAATGGGGTAACCGTTGAGCTGGGTCCAAAATATACCAAGAATTTTTACCTAGGTAGCGGTAAACGAGTTAAGGATATGTAAATAAAGGTGAAATAATAATTATTAGCCTAATAAAGCGCGGCTGAATCTAAGCTCTTTCCCTACAGAGAAAGGTGTCCCAATTTTGTAGTGGCGCAAAACTTTGGCTGAAACCTCTATTTTGACCTTCGGGGTTGAAGACTTGATCTAAAAGTGTGCCTAGAAATCTGTGAATAATGAGTGAGGAATGATAATCCATACCGCGATAAAAAGCTAAAAGGTAGTATCTGCTTACTTTTCAAGTGAGTAGATTCGGCCTTTTAACTTTGCAGGGCAGCATACAATGTGTCACATGGGATGTGCTTCTCTTTCCCTTGAATACCACATTTTATACAGAGATACACAAGCCATGGTGGTGCTGAATTAGATTTCTGACAAGTCGATATTTCTGGAAATAGGAGATTTGTTGAAGGTCAGCGCTGTGAAGGTTGTAGGCCTAATCTACGATTAGCCTGAGGGTACAATAAGTGACCGTCTGTGAGTTCTATTATCATCGTGATTATGGGTGTAAATATTGCTCAATATAATTATTTTGAAATCTTTACACAACCAAACCAAAACGACCAAAACATTACTTTTCTATCGAAGGTAATTAAATGCGTTTCTGGGATGATATGACTTTCAAAATCATATAGTATAAGGAATTTTGTCATTAAAAAAGGCTGTATAGGCACCAACATATTTCCTCAAGTTCATTAGTTTGTAAAACACTTAGGGTATAAAATGAAAATAATATTAGTCAATGTATGAATAAATTAATAATCAATAATACAAATTGTCCTAAACTAATATATACATCATCTGCAAAAATTAAATATTTTTATGAAAATCTTAACTCTTCAAGTGTCATGTTATTTAATCCACTTACAATTTTAATGGCGTAAAAGAATACCCATATTTATCTAATAGATACCAGCTATTTGCAATTGTTGCTGAAAAAGATACAAATTTCACTCTCAAAAATCGTTGTTTGATAGGGTCCAGGTCGTTATTCCGACAGGTCGATATTCCGACAGGTCGATATTCCGACAAACAGGTCGATATTCCGACAGGTCTATATTCCGACAGGTCTATAGGCCGACAGGTCGGTAATCCGTCAGGTCGTTATTCCGACATAAAAATAATAGTGAAAGAGAGGATTAACAGTTACTGATGTGATGAATAGCGATGAAGACGAGAGGGCCCATGATACAGGGCTATCTATCTAAAAAATGTTGTTTAGCTCATTTAATATTTAAGTGCTGCATCACTCTTTGCCATTTATTATTCATTTGAAACTGGCATTGTTGACGCAAATGTCAGCTTCAAATGAATGGAAATACCCCCGATTTTAAAAACTGGACCTGCTATAGGCCTAATAATTTACAATCTGGGCTTTATTTGAGATCAGACCATATTTGCCCGCACCGAAAGGGTTAACCTTCTCCACCCGTAATTTCTGAGAGCCGTAGAGTAGTAGTAGACCTTATAAGCCCTATAGAGGGGACTTACATGTAACGCAGATTTGTTTTACAACTATGATACATTATGGATACGTTCAGACCGGTCGACATAACCTATAATTGAATATTTAAAATGAGTTTTCTATTCTACAGGCTTTGATGTTCCGTACATATAGGCCTATTAGATTATTTTAAAGTCTACTTGTATTTATTTTATTGCTTTCATCGCTTTTCATAGTGTCTTATTTGCTACTATTTATACTATTAGCCCTCCCTGTACAGTCAGCAAGAGGGGCCAGGAGTTTTCTTGAAATAAATAATTTCGTCCTTGGAAAGGCTGCTATTTTAATGTTCGCCTCCCCTTACAAAGCCTTTGCAATTGTAGCCTGGCAACGTGAAATTGATGATATTTTTTCTTTATAAAATGATTCGATTTTGTTTATTATCATTTGGACTTAATTTTCAGTGTGATTATAATGTACATCAATTGTATTCAGGATATCAAACGTAATAAGGATGTTTACCACCTGTAATTGATATCCTAATGTACACAATTTTATTTGCAATTGCATATTTATACAATCATGATATATTACTTATGTTATTTAATTATAATAAAACAATAAATAAATTTAATTATACAATGGTTCCCACAACTTTCCCTGCTTTTTCCTGACTGTTCAGAAATTCCCAGATAGAAAAATCATACATTTACCAACTAGTAGGTTGAACAAATCCTTATTGAGCGACCTCCATACTGTCCAAATGCCGTTCAAAATACATATTGCTGGTTAGCAATTTCAAAAAAGAATAAGTGCGTTTATTTGTGTTATTTTATGTTAGTTAAGAAATGTTTTCTATTAATGCCACGCGCAGAATAATTTTCGTTTCGTGAGGAGAAAACGTGGCTGGTTTACGTGGGTAATAATTATAGTAATATAAGCCTCTATTCCGTGTTAATTTCAGTTAAGTGAAGCCTGAGTGTATATATACTATAAAGAGGTTAATCCCAATTACGTCAAGGACCTGTCAGAATAACGACCTGTCGGAATATCGACCTGTCGGAATAAAGACCTGTCGGAATATAGACCTGTCGGAATATAGACCTGTCGGAATAACGACTTGTCGGAATATAGACCTGTCGGAATATAGAACTGTCGGAATATAAACCTGTCGGAATACCGAACTGACCCTGTTTGGTATGGTGATGGAAGTATGGACACATATTAGACCTGTGTATATTACTGATGATTATCTCCAAATGATTCAAACGAGCATCCCAGAAAAACACAAAACATCTAACCAATGCTGGATTAATGTCAGTCCACCGTCTACGAAGCATTAGTGAATGTCTTGTGTTGGTTGTGATAGGCGTGATTGGCGCTGAAATAAATCATGTTTAATCATATTTCAGTACTGTGCATTGATAACTGTTGATTGGTGTACTGTAATAATTGTCTGGGGGGATGTATGAGCAATATTGTATCTATATTTAATATAACCAATTTTTATTTATGCATATCTACATTCCGTATGAAAGAAGGTTCAGTGCGTGAAAGAAAAACTGGCAGGGGATAGAATATCATAAGTGGATGGTAGCCTGGAGGTTAATCGGATGTGGCCATCACCTGGGTGCTATTCTCTATCCCTGGTGCGCGCATCTTGGGGACGCACTAAACAAAAGAGATTCAGAAAAACAGGACGGTTCAATGATGGGCTTACACCACAGACGTTGTTCTGCCACTGACCCGGTGTCTGGAGAGAGCTTATTTGCCGGGATACGGGAACATTAAGGACAATGCCATTAACAAGAAGACTCGCTGCTGCAGGAGAACCAGCTGCTACGGCGAGATTGTCACAAGCACTTGGTGTTTGCCATGGAACATGGTTGTACCCACTCGGCACACGATGTTGTTGCGGCGTTGAATCAACGTCAATGATGTTGAATCAACGTCGCAGCAACGCCATGTGCCCAGTAGGTAGTTTAGTAGCATGGCGAAACGACAAACGTCACTATCCAGTGAACACACACTGTATGTGCCAAATTATATTGTTTACTGTTATAACAATATGCAAATAAAACTTAGTAAATAAATGGATTGTCATTATCTTGCTCAGCATTTAAGTTGTATTGTGATCTTCCAAATAGTTTGTGATAAATATATGACAAATAGTTTAAAGATTTTTTTAAACATGATTAATTATATAATTTGCTATGTGTGCAATATTGGTAATTTTTCTGTTTTTTTGTATGTGCAATAATTCGAAGTAAACATTTCAAATGATTAGGTGGCGTATAACATGGTGAGGATGGCCAATTTCTACTTTATAGTAGTAGGCATAATATCTGCCTTTTTAAACAATATTAATGATACAGAGTGTGCAAATGTTTATATTGTAGCCCACCGCAAAATTTACAATGCTAAGCATAAGCATAGTCCTATTCTTAGGGACACATTTGTCTCTAAATGGGGATAATTACATTACATTACGTAGGCTACATGGTAATAATATTCACTCAGCATAACATAATAATACAAGTAGAAAACTGGAGACAGAATTGTCGCTGACGTGGAAGACCCCCCCCCCCCCAAAAGAAAAAAAATGTAATTCAGGCGAATCTAGCAGAATGTAAACGAAACATAGATATATAAATAGATAAAGGGCCTACACGTTAATGACTATATGGACATTATGTACACACACAAAAAAACACAAAAAAGTCCATGAATTTAATGAAAGCGAATATACCATTATACGATAAAATGAAAAATATAATCAATGTTGTATCGTAAGAAAAATATAGAAGCAAATATATACATTATACCAATTCTTCAATCTTGGTGATTGTATTATAACATAAACTGATATTGCTTCTTCCCCACATCATGACTAGGCCTGCGATCTCGGCAAGCCTAGCCTTGTTATGGGGAAGACAGTCATTTTGAAAATTAAGAATAAATGGCTGCTAAAAACTCATCTTCTATTAATAAAAACCATTTAAATAATTGTGTCGTAAATGTTTTCTTAGTGGTCATGGGTCACTTTATTTTTAATGTGAACACGTTGATCAGAACTGTTATTTACAGCAAGGTAAATAACTTCACACTCTCTCAGCGGCCTCAACCAGGCTAAAATCATAATAAAATGGTGATTTTATTTTGGGTTCCTAATATGACCATATGATGTAAACATGTCCAAAGATTAGAATTGCATTTTTTTTTAATTTTTGTGCTGCGCATTCACCAGTTAGGCTAGATATAGAGACTAAATTCCTGATTTCTAATTATTGACAACCATGTCAAAAATAGGAAATGCGGGAATTTCGGATTTTTTTTATGATTTTAGCCTGGGCCAGTCCCTTTAATGCACTATTATATAATAATCTACGATAAGGTGTGCAATGTAGTAAGACAATTGATCGCAAATGAATACAAAGACAATATTGTTTCCAAAAGGTGTTCAAGCCAAAATCTAGATAGTAGCCTATCTTCCTTTGTATTTTCGAGACACATCAATTGTGAGCAGGCCTACATATTAGTTGGCGATATATTGAAGAAAAGTCACAATACAACGTAACAACTGTCAATAGCCTTATTGTGCTTTTCTGGTGCATCAGTTGAACCCCAGGTGTGTTTTTGAGCCTATGATGTTTTTATAAATCAACAGCCAACACTATGTTAACAATGATCAATTAGACTTCATAATTACAAAATATACTGTTCTCTACTTCTCTGATATTCTGTGTGGAAATATGAAAAAAATAGCCACCATTTGGACGGAATATTTGTTTATGTGGCGCACGTGTACGATAAGCATATTTTTCGTGAAACTTCGCCTTGTGGACGTGTCAAAGTGCAACGTTATAAGGCCTACAGTCTGAGAGATATTCATGTGATATTGACCGTGCTGGCGAGGATAGTAACACACTTATGGACGAGTGTGTGTGACATGTGTCTATCCGGGTGGGACAGCAGTTCACACGATAATCACCTTCTGGCGAAATCCGACCGAGATCTTAGCACACTGATTGGTTGCGATCCAGATCGCAACCAATCAGTGTGCTAATATCTAGGTTGAGTGGTCGGATCGCCGACACAGTGTTGAGAACGAAGTGTTGATTGATTATCCATCCAGCCCAATAAAGTGCGGATTAGGCGCAGAATGAGCATGGCAAATCTCATTCTCGACACCCTACTTCACGAGGAGGCGTTTTATCTCCGTAGCTTCCAAATCTACGAGGAGTGAGTTTCCCAAAGTAACCACACCATGCGGGCAATTACCGTGTGCTACAATATACTATTTTTGTCACGCGATTATCACATTTCCGAGAGTAATCCGTTGTAGAGTAACTCATTTACAAAATAAAAAGATGTTTGTCAACTTGAAGCTGAATAGTGATGGATTTGTGGAGAGGTCCGAAAGGGTAAATCAATTTGGTTGCGCTCTAATACTAGGAGTCGAGAGTAAACTCTTTCTCAAGCCATGGCTTTGTCAATAAGCTTCATCGTGCAGTTAGTATAGATTGGGGTTTCACAGGCTATTTTGATAACAATGCTGTCTAGCGTAGCCTAGCGTTGGTTAAATATTATGCTGAGCCAAAGAGGTGTCGCTCATTTTTTATGAATAATATTATCATTGAAATAGCTGAACATCGACGCGTGAACGGCTTCCAAATGTGATTGTGAAGCTAGAAAATCACAACCCTCAATAATTTTTACAAACTTGAAGTTGTGGATCGCGGTACAGGATCGCGACACAACTTCAAGTGTGGAAATAAATGATATATTATAATTTCGCGCTTTAACCCTTTCCAGCCTGAATTTACCACTGTCATCTTCACCCACTACAAGCCGCGAATTGCCGTTGATGTGGTTTAAAAATTAAAGAAAAATTGTCATTTATTGGTAAACCAGTTTCATGGAAATTTTCAGTCTAAAACCCTTGCTTGTAGGAAAATTTAGTCTTTTTTCAGGGATGTAAAATGATGCTTTATTGCATCGTGAGGGCTTAAGGGGTTAAGGGTTACCTTGCTACTACCATCAAGATTTTTTTTTAAATTCAACGTCCATCAGTAAATTAGATATCACAAGCGATCAGCATTTAAACGTAAGTTCGCACGAAGGCCTTAAGACATCATCAAATATTTGAGAATGTTCTACTAACATAATATATTTGAAATATTAGGCAAAAGCTATGAACAGATATGGTCGATTATGTGCAGTAAAGTGCTGACATATTCGGTTAGTCTATGATCTACATAAATTTCGCCTTATTAGTCAGATATAATGGCTAATTAAACCAAAAAAGGCCGCCACAAACACACATTGTACATTTAAGGCATTATAATTTATATTATTTATGAAAACAGATAGGTTTTATGTTGACTTATTTTTTAAATACACATGCACTAAAATAATTGGTAACCATGTAGGCCAATAAAAAACTAATATGTTTTTGCACTTGTAACCTAAATCTGATTTCCGTCTTGCCAGAAAACATGTGGTCTGAATATCGAACAAGGAAAGAACGTAGGGTGAGTATTGTTAGCCGTTAGAAAGACTGGTCTGGCAGAAAAGAGCAGGGCTGTGTTGAGCCATTATCCCCATTAACCCTTTAACCTCCAACTTATTCAATTTGAATTTTCACCCACTTGAAGTTGTGTCTCGCTGACGCGATCCACAACTCCAAGTGAGTGAAAATTATTCAAATTTGACAAGATAGAGGTGAACTCTTTTCAAATCTTGCTGGTTGATGTCACATTTTATCTTTAACATATTTATAATGTGGTACTTAATGTGCTAAAAAAAATGAAAACCCGAATATATGCGGCACCGGCGGTTAAAGGGTTAACAGCCAGATCTCCATGTGGACGCGTGGTCCTCTTTATCCCTGCACTAACCTGTACGACGGTGTAACAAAGGGCGGTGATTTCCTAGCTTTATTGCACATAATCAGTCGTCGTTAGGCCTACGTGTTTTATCGGTCCAATGTATTGTCCCGGTGCAGCTGTAAAAATGACGTGTCGTTAATTGTCACGTATTACGACTGATGTGCCTTACTCGAACATGCATCATAACAACGAGCACGACATGATCACCCGATGCTGGTCCATCGTCTTCGATGCTGTACCAGCATTATCAACCCTTTCAAGCCTGAATTTACCATTGTCATCTTCATCCATTACAAGCCGCAAATTGCTATCGCAATTCTCGACTTGTAGTGGATGAAGGTGATTAGATGTGGTTAAAAAATTAAAGAAAATTGCCATGAATTGGTAAAGCAGTTTCATGGAAATTATCATTATAAAACCCTTAGTTGTTGGAAAATTAAGTCTGTTTACAGGGATGTAAAATGATGATTTAATGCATCGTGAGGACTTAAAGGGTTAACAGGGTTAAGCAGCACCAGATCGATAGCTCGTGTTTTGTATGGAGAGATGTAGGCCTATCTTTGGGGGATCTGCTCCTTGACCTTTTTATCATGTTTACAGAGGATGGCCAGATTCAAGTGAATCACAGACAACAATAGATATTTCTGATCAGCGTATAGAATGCAATGCAACAAGTTTTTTTTAGTTTTGCGTCGAGCTAGCTGCTACACTTCGCAACGGTCGCCGCATCAAGCGTAATTATTGTAGCTTGTAAAGTTACGCTCACATATATGCACGCACGGATAGTAATAGCCAACGAATAGAAACATGGCAAAAATCCCTGTTATGGTATTTTGTTGTGAGTGTTCCCATAATACATGAATACGAGTACGACATCCACCAAACAACATACAGAAAGGATGTCATTTTGGATCGTTTTTGTCCGTCTTTGCTTATCCTGACATGTGCAACAACAGAAAAGTAAATATCTTTAATTTTTGGTGCAGGATGCGCCAGAGTAAAATCACATGATAGTTTACCGAGAGCTTCCGCAAAGATACGTTCAATACCAGTGCTCAGCTCGGGGTAATTCAAAAATAATTTAATTCTATCCTCCCAACTTAATGGCTACATGAATTAACTCTATCAAGTTATATATAGGGCCTAATGATGTAAAGTTACAGTGGAATTTTTTAATTTTAAAATCCACTATTTAGTACTTTCAATAGTTTGTAGATCAGACTAAACAGACAGAGTGTCACTTCTGCGAGTGGCGCATGCGACACACAAGTGCACAGGATGTTTATTTGCATAACGCATTTGAAGCTGAATGGCGGTACTGACGAAAAAACAGGAACAGTTGCCCTGTTTTAGAAAGTACATTTTTGTTTTGTGATCTGCACCTATAGAATTATGTAGGTTACTAGGCCTATGATAATCAGTGAAAATCAGTTCGAGTGCGAGTGCGATAAAAATGGTGGCATGCATTGAATATGTAGGCCCTATAACGATGGATTATTTGTTTCATTTCTATACATTTAAAGTTGAAATTATTAATCTAGCTTCAAATAATTGTGCAAAAAAAATTTATTGCAAAAAAAAATCCTAAGATTAGTATTTTAGCACACCTTTCGAAGTGTGTAATTGACTATATTCGTTCCACGCAACCTAATCATTTTTTCTGAGCAAGACTAACAAAATATGGCATGCTCGATCGTTATTTATGTGGAATATTGTAACAATACATGAAAGGATAACGCCCGGAATCCTGACAGGATATAGCGTGTCTCAGTCATATATAAATATTACATATAGCTTACATCACACCCCCTGCCGCTCAATACGCACCACATCTCTACTATAAAAGCCAAAAGGTGGCATTATACTGCTCGCCGGAAAAGTGAGCAGTCACGTGGCTTCGCGCATCAGACCTGTCTGTCTGCGTAATCCAGTCATAATTTATTATCTTGTCCTTCTGAGGTTTTCTTGATGGGTGCCCTCTGCCATATGGTCTGCACTCACGAGACGACAAGTCAAGGTAAGGTTGGGCAAGCGTTTTAGGCAATGAGACAACATTTCCAAATTTAGTACTCGACACCACTGTGCTCGACACCAAAACTGAATGCGGGTGCTGATTAACACCACGTAACGTGAAATACCGTCTTTTCGTTTGATGGGTATCGATAACTACTGTTTGGCCCATTGATTTGGCGTCTCGTTTTCGCTGTATATCAGTAGCCATGTCACGTTACTGGAACGTTCTGCATGAGTATGAGCCCAATATAGACTGCTTGCACGAGTTTGCGCGTGAACAATTGTCTGATTAAAACAGTTCAGAGTTGCTCACTGTGTGGCGTGTTGTCATTGAAAAGTGTGTAACAGTTGTCTGATTAAAACAGTTCAGCGTTGCTCACCGTGTGGCGTGTTGGCATTGAAAAGGGTGTATTGAAAATACTTATGACACTCTGCATATATAGGCTATATCTAAATAATTATTTTTCATAGGATATGGTGCATTTAAATGATACGACACAGACTTATTAATTGAAAAAAATCTTTCATCTGTAATTTGAGCTCAGGATCCAGACAAACAAAAAAAGAGATAATTTGTTAAAATTTTAGCTACATTGTCACCAGTTCAGCTCGAATTCCCATTTAACTGTAGGTGGGCGAGCCTAGTCGTCCTATCTTAACCCTTTAACCACCAAATTATTCAATCTGAAATTTCACCCACTTGAAGTTGTGTCTCGCTGACGCGATCCACAACTCCAAGTGAATGGAAATTATTCAGATTTGGCAAAACGGAGGTCAACTGTTTTCAAATATTGCTGATTGATGTCACATTTTATCTTTAACGTGTTTAAAAGGTGGTACTTAATCATGTTAATGTGCTAATAAAAAATAAAAAACCCGGAGATATGCGGCACCGGCGGTTAAAGGGTTAAAGGCTAATAGTCAAAGTTTGACGCACCCACATGCAAGAGAAGGGGACGTGGCGCAATGGGTAGATCGCCTGGCTGCCTTGCCAGTCATGCGTCCCGGGATCGAACTCCGCTGATCCTGTGTGGGGTTTTGAAAAATATATCCTTGCTTCTCCCTTCTCAATGTAGCTAGGCGATCACGTTAATGGCGGCCTCGTCGAGTTAAGGTCGAGACCAGTGTATCGACGTTAACAAATCGCTCAGGGCCACGCGCTGCACGCTCCTCACACCCACATACATGGGTTAGTGTTAGAGTTGGAGAGAAAAGCAAAAGCTGTGTTGTTGTATGCTGGTATAGTATAAACAGTCAGTAGAAAATCCAAGTATAGCGTTATTTATCATGCATATATATATAATTATTATAATGGTGTAAAATCTGGAAAAGGCAGCACGTACATAAGTATATATAGGTTGTTAACTTTGTATGTCTATTCTGTGTTAGGTACACCATTCCGATAAAAAGCATATAGTTCTAACATTGAATTTTAATGCTTTACATAAACGGCCTTAATTAGTACGTGACATCAATCTGAAATTATCTTGAGGCCATAAATATACGGGTCTAGCAGGTCAAGGGTTGAAATTTGACACACATAGGCCTATACTTGAAGCCATAAATATACGGGTCCATTCTCATTCATCAGATCCACTATCCTTCCACTAGCGTTGCACTGTAAAATGTGGTTTGTAGACGTATTCATGAATTTGACCTGATCTTGTATCTAGCCAATATGCAATACCCAGCCTCCTTCTCAGGGCCACACTAGCACAGCTATGTGGCCCTGCTACGGTGCTTTGAAAATCTCTTTTTTTATTGCCGCGTCCTGATTGGGCATCAAAATCTGGTGTACCGTGACCCCAATCTTGACCCTTTCCAACTGTGTCAAATGTGACATTACGTTGGCCAATCACCGATCTACTTGCAAACTTTATAACTTCCCCTATCATCGTCCACCTCCGTGTGAATCGCAGACAACATGTCCACGCTGACGGTAAGGCTCCCCGAATTTTTTTGAATTATAACGCTTCAAAAGGGCGAATTATAAATATTTTGGCCTATATGATAGAGGCCTCATATGGTCGTGTTTTTCTTTTGGGTACGTACCAAAGAGGGGGGCACTGTCTCTCGATCCGCCACAGAGCTGTGTGTCTTAATGCGGGCCGTCAGTTCAAGTGACTCAGCTGCTCACAGAGATAGGGGTAACAAGTATCATTAGCCAAAAAACACGCAACATTGGCCCGAAGCTGATTAAATATTGGCCAACGTTGACAACGTTGGAAATACAAGACGCTAATGCTGGACCAATGCGGCCTCTTTGTCGCTTCCAGATAGCTTGCTTCGTAGACGGCTAGATAGACTGCTAGAGCTCAGTAACGTTAGACAACCAAGACAAAGGTCTGGGCGTCTAATAATACCTGGGTCAAATCTAATAATGCTACGTGAACTGAATCAAGACGGCCCTATGTCAGAGAATGCCCAGTAAACACAATAGAAAAACAGCCCTGGTAATGACTATTGGAAAATAAAACCTTCAGCCATCATTACGAGAAAAATTAGCGAGGAATTAGCGTGTAAACAGCGTCAGTTTGACTCAGGCAGCAACAGCTTGAAAGCCACGTGGTGGGTCTGTGTATTGTTTACATTTTGCTTACAAAGTCAAGGACATTTTTCTGTTAAATATATCCTGATTGGCTGGCCGGAAAATTGGGTCAAGCTCATGGATATCTTCAAGGGAACACATTTCACAGTGCAATCAATCAGAAGGATAGTGGATCTGATGAATGAGAATGGGCAATACCTAACAATAATGGTGTCCTTGCCATTCTAAACCACATGATCAATGGTGATTTTATGTTGGGCTAGCGTCGTAGACAATTGTTTTCTTAATGTTTTCTTAATGTTGGGCCTGCGCCGCAAACGATGGACCAACATTAAACCAATATTGGGTCAGTGTGTCGTACTGACTGAGACTTCACACCAGTAAGTACGATGACCCAGCGCTGGGTTCATGTTAATCCACAATCTGAGATGCTGTCCCAACATTAAACAAACAGTGGTTCTTAACATCACTTTGGACATTATGCTGATATCTTGGTCTTACACAAAAGCAAGTCTACAACAACACAAGTAAAAGACTCACATCCAATGTTGCTTTTATGCTGGGCCGTCATTGTATAGGATGGACCAACTATAATACAACACAGGTTGATCGCATGTACTGGTCATAATAATATTAGGCATATAATGACAACTATAGCCCAGTACTGGGGAAACAAAACTATATGAACTTGTCTCTCATAGGTGCAAGGAATCCTTGAACTTGACATAGTTTCAGGGTCAGGTGTGGGTCACGGTTCACTAGATTTTGATGCCCTATCAAAACGCAGCAATTACAGTAGATAATCTCAAAGCACCCTAAAAAGCCACCTAGCTGTCCTAGTGTGGCCCTGAGAAGGAGGCTGATACGGGTCTAGCAGGACAAAAAGTAGCAAGTTGTATAATCATATATCATATTTGCATTTTGATGTCCAGAAACAGAAACTTGAAAATTATCAAGTGTACATGTATTTTTGTAATTATCATGTAGATAGTTCAAGAAGTGATGTAATGTGATATTGCTTCATAATTAGCTGAATTTGTAAGGTCAATTAGATCAAAGATTCGGCTATATTGTGACATCTGATCACTGTTAAATGTTTCATTAGTCACCAGATTATGCCTTTTAAAGCCTGGGAGAATAGGAACAATCATGTGTCCATCTAATTTTAAATTCACAGAATACACCAACATGGCCTCGGGTGACCATGCTTGATTTAAGTAAAAGACAACACAGGTTCAACAGAACAAATAGAATACATAGAACCGATTATAATTTTTCAATATAATATGGATGTCAAGACAGAGGATACACCGTTTTAACGAAAACCAAAATGAGCGCCATCCAGATTAACTGTATGTCAGATTAATTTTATTTGATTAATTTTTTTTTAGAAATTCACATATTTGTATTTAAACACGAGACCTCCACTAGGACCATAGGGCGCTGTGATGAAGGCAACCTCAAAAAAGTAATAACAACTGATTCTGAATATATAATTGAATGTAGAGTGTCCGTTCCAGTTGAGTTTAATACATAGAGATATTATAGAGAAATATGAATGAAATTCAATTTTATACATCGATGACCAAAATTTGAAATAAAGGAATGACATTTATTCACATTTTCGTTTAAAAGGTAAACCCAAAATTTAAACGATCTGCACTATTCTAGTCTATGGACATTGTAATAACTTAAGAACATATCAAAGAGCCCGATTGAGTCGCTTTCATATGCTGAATTTAAAAATATTTAAACAACAAGCAATAAAATACACAATTGTCAATGCTCCAGGCCAGTTTAGATTTGTGAAACACATTACCAAAAGTGAGTTTTTGTGTTGTTACTTACAACAAAAAATACTAAACAGTTACAAGCTTCAATCGCCTCTAGTGATCAGTAATTAATATAATGGGATATATGTCACTTTATTATTCAGCTAACTCCTACTATCCCTCAATTCAACCGTCAAGCGACAATTTGGGTATCACACAAAATGTAAATATTTTAGTTTGTTTGTTTGTTTGTTTGTTTGTTTGTTTGTTTGTTTGTTTGTTTGTTTGTTTGTTTGTTTTTCCCTGTGATTTGTTACCGTCAGAATGTGTATTGTAAGGATAATTATGTTTTAAAACTAAAATAAGGTGAAAATGTTGTATATTATGATATTGATAGGTAATAATATAATTACAATAATAAAGCACGTATTGTTATTTTTAAACCACCCAAATAGTTTTACTCCAAATATGGATAAAATATATGACCTTAGAAGTACTTCAGTACAAAGTGGTCTGCATAATCTGTACATTATCATAAGAGTCGGTCTCCTAACTTGCAGTACTTTATTGTAGTGTTGAAGGGAAATAAAAAACACAGTAGAACAAATACATATTACAATAAGACCCAACGTATTAATGAGTGATCCCAAAATAGGTAAAATGTCATGTGTGCGATTTGTTTGGCATTCGGCAAATGAACACAGATTGTCTAAAATCATCGAATTAATGGTGTATCTATAAACTAAACTAGCGATGTAAATGGCAATTAATACCACCCATACAATGCCACATATTATCCCACTAAATCTAAGCCATCTACACTGATGTTTAAAGGGAAACAATGTTTTAAGCATCACACACATTGAATGAAAAGTTTTAAAAACAAGACACCCTTCAAACGAAATAAAAGAAATGGCATTTAAAATTATGCACAGTAAACCTATTCGGAATTGAATTTCATCAACACCGATCACATCTGAAATAGCAATACAAAGTAAATATATAGAACATATACCATCTGCGATCATTATGTTGGTTTTCACAATGAATCGGGTAGAGGATGCGGTTTTGATGTCTCTAAGCGCACTCACGTTTGTGAAAAAAGCAACAGAAACAAATATTACTGTTAATGAAACTAGCGAATAAAAAGAATACTTCAAGATGTAATCTTCAATTAAACCATAACAATGCTCCCTTACTTTTGCAGATATACACGTAATGTTTTGACTCAACATACAACATATTGTCGAGTCTGTAACGTAAACTTCAATGTCATTGCCAGTTTCAGAATAAAACGTCAAGCTTATATCATGGCGAAACTCAATATATCTTAATTCCAAAACTATCAGTCGCGCCATATGTTCAATATTAATAATTAATGAAATCAATGGATTATGATTTAAATTTAATACCTTTAAATAGTGCATCTGAGAATCCTTAACATTAAAATTAGTCAATAGATTATTTTCTAAATTTAAAAGCACTATTGTAGAGAACATTACATGCTGGAGAAATCGTGTAGAATTGATCTTATTATGACTAAACTCTCCAAATAGTAGATTAAGATTAGAGTGATGATTTGTATTCAATCCAATATCGTTATTATTAAACGATATGTTTAAATAAATTAATGAGACAAGATTCAAACTATTTAGATAAAGCTTTGCTTCGCTTGATTGTATCACCAATCCTTTAATATAGGTCATTTTGTTGATCTGACTATAGCTGTGAATATCTTCTTTATTGTTACAATATGACATATATCCATTACACACACACCCTTCTGCACATATTTGACATATAATCTCGTCGTCACTAGATAATATACAATCTGGATGGTTATCGCAAATTTCATTTTCACTGACACAGCGATTTTCTCCACGACACTTGAGGAGTCCAGGACACGATATATGTGTACAGAACTGTTCGTCCTCGCCGTGGTAGCAGTCAGACTGTCCGTCACACACCGCTGACATATATATACAGTAAAAGTTTGTGCATTTGAACATTCCTGGACATACTATATATTGACACAGAAGAGCTATACTTCCAAAATCACATGGCGTGTTATGTACACTGACTTTACACCTTTTATCTAGCGCTATCTTCTCACCCGTCCATCGACAAGGCACCATATACTTTACTAGAGATGTATATTTAAATTTGTTGATGTTCTGATTTGGTGTTTTCTTATGTTTCATTAAGTTTAGATGATGCAGTTCCCTCTTGTACCAGAGAGCTACTGTTTTTCGAAACAAGTTTGTGTCATGTTGGCCACCGAAATTTCTACTGTTTTGCATTGCAAATATATTTACGTTAAGTTTTAGGTTTCTCATGCAAATAGTTTGAGGAAATGTTAGGTTAAATATATTGACACCGTCACATATTGCGTGAATAGGAACCAACATGTCAGTCTTAGGAGGTTTACACGTCTCAGTTAATACACAATGCATTAAAATATTATGTGTTGAGGTCATCAGAGCCTCGCCAGAACCTCTATCACAGGCAGTTTCATCACTACCGTCAAAACAGTCGGAGACTTGGTCACAAAAATACAGATTTAGTATGCAACTTGAATCGCCACATACGAAATGATGACTCCCACAATATGGTGTGTATGCTTTAGTTGGTTTCTCGCAAATTACAGCAGAAATACTGTCAATTTTTGCCCCACAAGCCCTGTATTTTCCACCCCATCCCTTTTCATATTTTCCACGCAAGTATCTCTGTCTGTACATGCTATTTGCTGATACGACTAAGACTCCACATTTACCATTCACATTAGATATAAATTTCAACGGAAGTGAGAATCCGTTTTCAGCAATATACAATAGACGAGCCAATGAACTTTTAAATTCGACGTGCAGAAGAGGTTGCCCAAAAAAGAAATCAAACAGTTTAGTTGTGTCTTGACCCCACTTTTGTGTCATTTCACGGTGGTACAATGTACTACTTGCCATTCTGCTTAATCCTGAGAGGATATGTTTACCTTCATCTGTATCCACAGGGGGACGAGGGGCAGTACGTGTAGATAACACAGAGCCACCAGTCAGCGAACACATATTCTCTATCTCTACAAATGATACTAATACATAAGGTGTTTTTAGTAATAAGAAACATTGAAAGGAACCTGGCAACAGAATCCATCCATCCTCACATGTTCTATTGATAGGATTAACAGCTAATTTAAAATTAACAGGCTTTGTCTCTATTGGTTTCACACAAAAAAATGTTCCTTCAAATGATTTGTTACAAGGAATGATGACCCAGGTGAAAAACGCCACACTCAGATCAGTGACTGCTGCTGTACAGTTGTCCTTGGTGTTAGTGGAGGGCTGATTACTCATCACGTCTATCCTGCTGTAAGGCTGTGTTTTTCTGCTGGAATTTGCCGAAATTGAATAAAAAGATAATTCATATTGTGGCAGGTTGAAGGACGAGTTGTACCAATATGTCTGTAGCATGTGTGTATTATCCAGCCACTGAGTAAACTCTCCCTGAAAATAGTGGACGGAAGGAAAATTTGATGGATTAAAGGAATAAAGAACGCGATAAAGAAAAGATAGAAAAATAATGACAAGAAAAGAAGCAGACAGAAAGAAAAGGAAGAATACACGAAAAGAAAGGGCGTATATGGGACTGAAGAAAAAACGAAATAAAGAGAGAGACAGTTGGCGAGAGGGATGGGTGAAAAAGAGGAAATAATAGTGATTATTGAGACCATTGCTCACTGTGGTGACTAAACTGGATATTCATTGTAGAATTGATAATGGGGATCTGAAGCTATGTAACCCTGCCGGACTTGAGAAAATCTCAGGTAACATAAAATCATTTAAGTGCACACATAACATCCTTAAACATTACATATTTTTTCTTCAGTTTTTTTTAGGGTTGTTTTAAACACTTTCTCCAAACATTATTTGAAGCAATTACGTCACATTTTAAAATTGTTTCAAGAACGGTTTATGACGTTAGTTTGATGTTTTTAAAACATTGCATGAAAACACCACCCCAAACTCTATATATGATTCCAGTATAGCAAAATGATGCTGCTGAAACATTTAAAAAATACTTTTTTTCAGTTGCCCATATCATTAAAAAATGAATTATATTTTATTTTGTGAGTAGTTTCTCCCAAGATACCTGCATGTTTCTCTTCAAGCCCAGGAACATCAGTTCTCCAACCTCTGTAGTAAAATGAAAATACTGAGCTTTTAGATCGTGTTCTGATGAAAATGTGTATTGAAAAAGTGACTTTCCTCTAGATGCACAAGTCATATTCGCTTGTTCCCACGTAGTGAATCTGGTAAATACAAAATAAAAGATCTGTTAAAATTATAATTAGTATTCCTAGTATTTAAAAAAAGCTTTTAAATCCAGATTGGAGTAACTTCTCGGACCTCGACGCTTACACTCCCAAACGTTGTTTTGAAATACATATTTCATTCCCACTTATAGAGATTCAACCCACCAATAGTAATAAAACGGATTATGGCAACTTCTCTGTTGCAAGCATGAACCACATGGCCTCATTTTATAAAATCCAGTCACAACATACCATAGTACCGGGTATAGTGTACCATTCAAAAGAAAGACATTCAGAGGTGTGTCATTTGAAACAAATAATACCAGGTATAATCTACAATGCAAAGGAAGTAGGCCTACATTATACTGTGTTATTTGTTTTTGCTCTTGGTATCAATACGGTTGCCAGCTACATGAGTAATTTTCTGATGTATCATCAGATATATTTTTATGTGTAAAAACAGTTCCTACAGAAAGATTTGCAGAGTAATAACTATATCGTTTCAGATGCGATACTCTATTGTATTCAGTCTGTCATTTTGAGAACTAGTGAAATCATGAGGGCTAATAATGGGGAACATTGAGGTATCGCAGCATAAATTTTACATCTCCCCCAATGGAAATCGAACTGGAAACTGTTTTACATTTATGAATCTATATCGTCGCCTCGGAGCTAAAGGGTCCTATCTGACACTCGGCAGAGTGGCAGATAGGATCCTTTAGCTCCGAGGCGACGATATGATGATAGTCTACCTCGGAAAACCACTCAGGTTAGCGACTGTAGTTTATGATATCTATGGTGCGGGTGCTCGTGGGGCTGCCTCTGTTTTGGATCCCCAATAATTCAGCATGGAAGTATTACAACGTATCGTGTTACGTTTCTCTGATTATTAATTAGGCTATACGTATCTTACTGTTTCTGGTAAAGGTCTCCAAATGATGTTGTCCAGAACTTTTTTGGTTCACGTTTATAGTTTTTGCTGAAAGAACTTGCAAAATGGTTCATCATCACTCCAATGTCACATTCACATAGTAAAGATGGCGGGATAACAGTCACACGAAATCCATTGTGGGTGAAACCAGGTGATATTTTCTCGCCCACATTTGCTCTATATTCGTATACACGGTCTTCTCTTCGCTTTAAAACAAGTACAACAATTTGATATTGTCTACATATGGCTGAACACGGGCCTTCATAATTGGTATAAAGAATCCCACCCTCGTGAATATCTATGCCTTCTTTGTGTATAAGAAAAGATGCATTTTCACGATAATGCTGTATCTTTTGAATTTTTTGGTAACATGACTGTGACAAAGCAGGTATATAAGCCACACTTATAATACGGTGGTGCCCAGCCGCTGTCACGAAACAAACAGATTGTTTGATCAATATCATCATCTGCTTTTGTCTATTTTCCAGGCACAGCCCGGGTAAGATGAAAGATCCATTATAAAAGTATGGAAATACACGCTGAAATAAACCATCTACTGGCACAATCTCATTGGTAGTTATAAAATCTGGTTTACCTAGTGGCCATGTGTTGGAAATTGTAACTTCAAAATGAAGTGTTCTTCCTAATGCGTCTGGATAATATTCTGGAACACAACTGAATAATGTATCCACCATTGTCACTACTGTTTCCACAGTTCCAAAAGCTTTATGCACTTGATTTATAATATTGACTACACATTGTCCTTGTGTATCTATCTCTCTAGGCGCGCATACGTATAATTGACAATAATGAGAGTCATCCATTACAGCTGATTGAAAGGTGTTATAATTAGGATAAACAATAAGATCCAAGTAGGTTGGCAAACAGGTACCTTCATAAAAAGTTGATTTAAATTTACCTGCTGAATAGCTGGCATAAAAAACAACCAATACTTTCATTCTCCTTAGTTTACTATTCAACATGAAACCATCTCTACTATCGCAAATAGGAATCATCTCTTCGCCATTGTCATTTAAGTTAGCGATGTATATACCACCGTAATGACAGTTATGATTGCCCTCATCAACTACGATTTGAGGACCATAGAATATAAATGTTTGTATATAGATTCTCAAAAACAGGATCAGCCCATAATCTTTAATTGATCTGTTGTTTATTGTGAATACAACCAGACAAACTGTGTTCTTTTGATTGCTAGATGACAGTCTGATATTCTGATTCCTTTTCACGCACGGCTGACGACGTGTAGATTCCGTGAAGGCTGCAATTGTCATATGTATCTTGTTTGTTATTGACATTTTGATTTGAAGAAAAGCTGAAAAAGCTGCAGTGTTAACCTTATAAATCCCATCGCGAGACTTTGGACCGAATTTTCCCAGATGAGGTGATAAATGACCTGGACCATCATGTATGACAACTGTTGTATTACTGTCAGACAAGTGACGCCATGTCAAAGATATCCTGATCTTCTGCCAGGGATCAACCAACAAATGAGCAGAATATATAATTATTTCCATGTTTTGATAATTGAGGGATAAAGGCAAATGCCAAAATGAAGTTGACGTCTTATAAAGTCTGTAAATATGCGAAACTCTCCCAAACCATTCAGGTTTATAACTACTATAGAACATAGCTAGCTGGTACGACCTGTACTTCTCTACTCTCAAATAAACAAACGCCTTTGTATCATGTAATATCATAGTCCAGGGAAGGCGCTTCCCACAAAATAACGAGCTACTGTTATGCACAGAGGGTCGTATAATAACATTGTGTTTTTCGCACTCATTTCTGCGCCATTCAAAATTAAAAGTATTGAATTCTAAATTGAAGATATGGTTCACGTATGTTTGTATTGCTATTATTTGAATGTTTTGTGAGTTTATTCTTCCTCGCATGGAGAACACACCACAATAAGTGGATCTAACTTTGTAATTGTCTTTCACAAATATCCGCACTTGATTCATCCTACAGTGTGATGTTTTCTGTGATATACATTGAAAAATGTCCCGCATTTTCAGTATTTTATTCATCAGTTGACCGTTTTGAGAGCACATTGTGATATCTGACATGACAAATTGCCATCTTAAATCCTGTTCGTGGTTTGTTTCCCCTGTGATAATTGTGTCATTGATAAAGTAGGCGTTCACACCAACCAGACAGATCAGTAAAGTCCAATATCCGCTCATTATTTCCGTGAAGTACACATCGCCCAGGTACGAGTGCTGTATCTAAAAAGAGGAAGAAAAATAATTTCAAATTAGAAAATATCGCTTTATAATTAGGGCCTATAACATGTCCATTTCACATAAAGCACTATAAAATGAGCAACCATTGTATTTTCTAACACGATAAAGTGTCACATGTCATACTGACATACACTACACTTCAAAGACAGGAAGAGTGTGATATGCAGATATGGGCTGATACCGTATAATTCGTCTCACAGTGAAGGCCACTGCACAGTGTGAAAGAATCACCACGAAACTCCCTTTTTAAGTTTATAGTGTGATATTAAGTCTGAAAACTCATTAGCCGACTTTAAATGTCACTCTCTGATCACTGTACCTGTTCATTTATGTACCTCAACTCTCTGGGCACTCTCACGGAATGGTAAAGCATAGACTTGATAATGATTGATAAATTAGTTTGGAGTTGAAATTAGAATATCTCATCAACTAATGGACTGCACCAGCAATTCTGTTACCTTACACTATAATTAGCTAAATTAGTAGAATTGTTTCCAGATTATTTTAGATAAAGTAACCAAGAACTGAGACTAGATTATAATTATCCCCTCATCCGTACCGATGAAGTGTCTAACCTGACACTTAAAGTTATGCCTCACAAGCAAATATGATAATATGTACCTCTTAGTACGTTGATTAATTGAGGTCTAATTTGGATCGAATTGTGATACAAGTAATATAAGTAGCGTATCTCTCCGGAGCCGCTACAACTGCATATTATAAGTATGGTAAGCTTTGTCCAAAAGAGTTATATCCACTAGCTTCTCAGCCTCCTGATGTTTACGATAAACTATAATATTTACCTAAATATTTCAGATGACACTGCTTATGGTAAATTATGCATAATGACATCTCATGCATATCTCATGATATCATGCATAATGATATCACAGCTCGTCTAGATAATAATTTACTTGTGGCAGTTATAGCAATTCTGGATCTTATTATTCTACTATCACCACCACTTTCGCCATAATTATCCCGAAAATAAAGACCTTCTTGTAGAGCCAATGATTGCGAGAAGCCTAAATGATGTTAACTTTTTAACAATTGTGTTAATATTCGAGCTTTTTTTATTTTCCAGTGGTCAATATTCTGACTGAAAATAAATGTGACTTTGCTATTGTGGCCACATGTTTATCAACATTGACAAAGAGCAGAAGTTATCTTGTCTCAGATCTGTTTTCAAAAAAAAGTCAACAACTACATGTATGTATAATATGAAAACGTAATACCATATCATAGCTAGAGGGAAATTGTTACTTTTCAAGTAACAATAATGTTTGGACTAAGTACTGTGAGTTTTTTGGCGACCATTTTAAATTTTGTTGGGTTATTTTTATTATGACAGATTGATTGGAATTTTGCTTCTGTTTTTTTTGGCAGTCATTTTAAATAGGAATTTCAGATTTCGGACTTCAGACTTTCAGAGATCAGAAATCCCCACTGAGTTTTTGTACTTTTATTGAATATATATATATAAATAAATTTGTTTGTCAAATGGAATCGTATTCAGAGTGCCCAGTACACACATTGACTTGTATCACTGTTGAATTAGTGTTGTATCGCTGTCTGCGACGCTATTCCAACAATAACAAATATTGAATCGCCGTTTTGTGTTTGAATTGAATTGCAACTACTATTTTATTTGTCAAATGTAGCATTTAAAAGCTTTCTACTGTCCATGCCAACACACAATATTTCTTAAATACTGGGCCACTGTAAAAAATCCAATGAATGGGACCTCACTCGCCATGTACATCATTGAACCGACATCGATCCACACATAGTGATTCAGAAAATCCAGAAGAACAACTGGGAATTCTTTAAAAAAGTCATACCAATAAATGTCAATACATAAGGTCGTAGTGCCAAAGTTTGAAGTCGATTGGATAAAAGTCCGGGGGGAAATAGCGCACGGACATAGAATAATAAAAACCATTGAGATCCAAAGAAACTCAATATGTTTGGACCACAAGGTCCAAACATAATTATGATAACATCAACAAGGAGCCTAGATCAGATCTACAAATCTTGCATACAATGTCATATTAGCAGAGTATAATACACTTACCGAGATTTTCATGGATCTCATTGATTTCTGGCGCTCTGTCGCTCTGCCGCTTACCTCAAATTAAAATTTGTTTTTAAGGTGAGCACCCACCGCTCTGCCGCGCTGCCTCTCAGCTGAGCTGTAATCATATGACATAAGGTTTAATTGACAACATCACCGCTATGCCGTTCAGCTAAGCGGTGACATGCGAAAGCTGCTTTAACATTGGATTATTTTGATCATTCGTTGTCACGTGCCCAATAGTTAAAGAATCATTCAGCTTCAAAACGCGCATGCCTGGGACGGTCAAGTGTAGGCCAACAGTAGCCTATTGAGTACAGATTGACGGCATTAATATAGCCACTGAACTGATTACAAGATACTACTTAAACGAGACATTGATCCAATGCTGTTTTAATGTTAGGCCAACGTCTGCGACGCTGGCCCAACATTGAACCAACATTAGATAAATGTACAATGTTTGAGAGAAAGTCCTCCTGCCCAGCAAACACAAGACATTTGTATGACATTTATGCAATGTAGGCCCAACGTCATCGACGTTGGTCGAACATTGCATAAAGTCATACAAATGTTTTGTGTTTACTGGGTGACAATACATTCAAGCTTGGGGGTCAAGCAGTTTCCAAATCCCTGCAGTAATACAGTCAGTTTGCTTGCAAGTAGGCGACCAAGTAGGGGCAAAAGACAAGGGCTTTGAATTATTACCTCATAGATGTCGCTCAAGTATATATGAACTTGCTGTGATTTGAGAACTTGCTCTTAATAAGGCTTTGGGTATGAAACGCATATTTAGTGTTATTATGGAATAGGGCCTTAGCTTACCCACGGGCACTATTGCCTTCTGGGGGACCCTTGTCCCGTTGACTACACCTTTAACAGGTTAAAATAAGGTTTGATTTTGATAGCACCATATATATCTTCAGCTCATTCTGATGTCAAATGGGCAGCAACTATTTATATTTCATTGATTACTAATATATCAGTCATCACCATCTTGGATTTTAATTCATATACGTTATCGTATATGCTTTCTGGAAAGTAAACACAATTAGCTGAGGCAAGCGATAAAACCTCATCATAGATACTGAAATCACCCTTCTACCACTATTTGATTTTCATGAAGTGTTATTGATATTTATTGCTCAGCTCTGACGCAACGTTAGGGGTTTTGTCAAAAAATCTGAGAAAAACTCGGATTGGCCAGACCGCATCCACCCACCACCCTATCCAATTTTATATATTTTTTTTGAAACATGTACAACAAGCCATTCAAGCTCTTTCCGTCACACTTTAAAGCATATTCGTCACCCCTTAAGGCGTCTACGTCACCTTTTAGGGCTTCTCCATAAACCTTTAATGCTTTGTCGTTGCCCTCTAACACCTCTTCTTCGCCCTCTAACGCTTTTTTGTCGCCCATCATCGCCTTTCCATTATTTTACTTTTCTCTACATCGCCCTTTAATACATAACTGTCACCTATTGACGCACCCTGTCACACTGTAATGACTTCTTGTAGCCCTTTATGCACTTTACTGCCTTTTAATTTCAATTGAAGGCCTTAATTCCGTCGCCCTTTCATGCCTCTTCTTTGGCCCTTCATATAATTCCTTACCATCGCCATTTATTGTCTCTGTGTCACCCTTTAAAGCTCGATCTTTAACGCCTTTCTGTCGTCGTTTAGCACCTTTCCTATTGCCAGTTCCTATTGTCTGTGGAACCCTTTACGCCGCCGCCCTTCAGTGCTTCCCCATCGGCATTTAACACCTTTCGGTCGACCTTCAACGCCTCCCCGTTGCCAATAAACACCTCCACAACGCCATTTAACGCTTCCTCATAGCTTCAATGTCAGTAATTGATGTGAGCTAGTCAGTATGTCGTGTGAACTAGTCAGTAAGTCGTGTGAGTTGGCCAGTAATTAAGTTGTGTGAAATAGTCAGTAAGCTATGCGAGCTAGTCAGTGAGTCGTGTGAGTTTACTCAGTAAGTCATGTCAGCTAGTCAGTGAGTGGTGTGAGCTAGTCAGTAAGTTGTGTGAGCTAGTCAGTAAGTCGTGTGAGATAGTCAGAGTGTCGTGTGAGGTTATCAGTAAGTCGTGTGCTTACTTACTTACTTACTTACATAAGTACAATTCTAATAAAACTAGTAACAGGTATTTATCATTCATATTTTCTCGTTTGAAGGTCAAATAAAATGGTTGCAAACGTCCATGTACGTGATTATTGAATTCAAATTATCCTTCTAACTAACCTGCTCAGGATGTGTCATCAAATTATAATTCCAAGCACCCTAGTGCTGTAGCTGATAATGCAGAACACCAAGATCACAAACATAGTAAATGGTAAAGCAGCACTATAGTAGTGTAGCTGATAATGCAAAATACTGGATACCACCATCATAGTAAATGGTAAAACACCCTATTGTTGTAGCTGTATCAACATAGTAAATGGCAAAAGCTATAGCTGATAATGCAAAACACCGGATATCACCAGCATAGTAAATGGTAAAACACCCTAGTGTTGTATCTGATAATGCAAAGCACCGGATATCACCAACATAGTAAATGGTAAAACACCCTAGTATTGTAGCTGATAATGCAAAACACCAGAAACTACCAACATAGTAAATTGCAGAACACCCTATTACTGTAGCTGATAATGCAAAAAAACACCGGATATCACCACCATAGTAAATGGTAAAACACCCTAGTAATGAAGCTGTATCTACATAGTAAATGGTAAAACACGCTAGTGTTATAGCTGATAATGCAAAACATCGAAGATCACCAACATGGTATATGGTAAAGCATAGACTTCACAGTTATTAATAACTTAGATTTGTGGAGGCTAAATTAAAACATTCAATCAACTAATGGACTGCATCGGCAATGCTGTTACTGTACACTATAATTAACTAAATTAGCGGAAACGTTCCCAGACTATTTTAGATAAAGTAACCAAGGACTGAAACTAGATTGAAATTCTACCCTCCCCTCCCACCGCCGATAAAGTGTCTCACCTGATAAACTTACTTATATCTCACAAGCAAATATGATAATGCATTTGTCAGTATGATGACTAATTAGGGTCTAATTTTGATCAGATCGCGACACGACTGATACAAAGTGCAGTAGATGATACAATGTAGCATATGAATACTCTGCTAACAATCTGGAAGGGAAACCAAACTGATTTTTTTAACCAAAAAAATAAAAACAAGTGTATACATTTCTTTTATTTGATTTTGACCGTTATTCAAGGTTACTTTCAGCTGAGTTTAGAGGTCAAAATGTAGAATATGATATTAATTAAATACGACTTCGTTTAAAAATATAAACATCCCTCTTTTGACTGGAGAGACAATTTTTTGTATTGATTCGATAAATCAAGGTCATTTTCAAAATAAGTACGTCAATTTTAAGGTGGAAAGTGCGCAAAATAATTTTCAGCAAATTTAATTGCTACAAGTGCAATACAGTCATATCTTTGTGCATTTTTGACTAGATAATCCATTCTTGGTATTATTTGGATAAGTCCATCTCACTTCGTCGTGGCCACAAACTCAATTTCAGGATAAAAAAAAACTGTGGCGTGACAGACTGTTCGTTAACAACTACACCAGTCACAAGTACTGAGAGCAGAGAACAATGCCTGAACTCTGGCGTGACAGACTGTAGCGTAACAGCTACACCAGTCACAAGTACCGAGAGCAGAGAACAAAATCTGAACTGTGCTGTGACAGACTGCAGCGTTAACTACTAGACCAGTAGAGCAGAGAACAGTCTGAACTCTGGCGTGACAGACTGTAGCATTAACAACTAGACCAGCCACATGTACCGAGAGCAGAGAACAGTCTGAACTCTGGCGTGATAGACTGTAGCGTTAACAACTACACCAGTCACATGTAAGGAGAGCAGAGAACAGTCTGAACTCTGGCGTGATAGACTGTAGCGAGAACAAAACCTGAAATGTGGCCTGAGAGACTGTAGTGTTTTTCACTACACCAGTCACAAGTAACGATAGCAGACAACACAGTCTGAACACTGGCGTGACAGATTGTAACGTTTACCACTACACCAGTCACATGTACCGAGAGTAGAGAACAAAACCTGAACTGTGGCGTGATAGACTGTAACGTTAACAACTACAGCAGTCACAAGTACCGAGAGCAGACAACACAGTTCGAACTCTGGCGTGAGAGACTGTAGCGTTAACAACTACAGCAGTCACAAGTACCGAGAGCAGACAACACAGTCTGAACTGAAAATTATCTTATGATTGAGTTCCGGGATTTCTCAGGTATGTGATTGACCAAAATGATCATCTTGACCATGCAATCACTTGACTTTGACCGAGGGTTGGATCTGCAATAGCTTGTTTGCAGACACAATACGTTAGTGTTTCAATGTTGGGCCAGCGTAACTTTGCGGACGGTGGACAAGCATTTCTTTATCCGTTTACACCACAGTAAACTGGTAAACGACGTCGTCACAAACAGTTCGTTGATCTTGTTCATCAAATTTAAGTTTTGGGATAAAATAATTAACTCTACACGTGTGATTTATATCATAGCAATAAAATTAGCCGTAGGCCTATGCATAAAAATAAATCACAAATTATATGTGATGTAAAATAGCATATTACCGGGTTATGATTAATTATAAGTGACAAGAACTATGATACCTGATAGACCCAAAATTTCAATTAAAAAATATTGTCCCAGCTCACTTGTAAGCATGCACCTGCTAATGTTAGCAGTTAAAATTTTATTCGCATATTACTATTCATTGTAACAGGTTGTCCAGCTGCTGATATCAAGTCAAGTCAAGTCAAGTCAAGTTTATTGCACAACAATATACATTCATTGTATGGCAAACACATATAACATTACAGTACAAAAACAATACAGACATTTACACATAAACATATACAATTTCAAATGTTCATTGCAATTAATACATATTTCAGGGTGTGGATCATACCAGGTCAGAAATTAGTTATTTAATTTATATAGTGTTTCCTTCCTTAATAATTGAGCACGTGTTATATATATAGCCAATTTTCTTAATACACTATCCTCTCTGGATTTGAATATTTGCGGGAAAAAGGTAGTAGGGGATTGCGAAATGTTAGTGTGTGGTAGCAGTTCAGTTCGGAGAATCGTGTATAGAGGACATTCGCTGATAAAATGAGTTTCATCTTCAACTTTATGTATACATTTTTTACAGTAACGTTCGTTTGCTGGTGTAGGTTTAGGTCGATGTCTCCTACCGCGCTCTATCTCAAGGTCGTGAGAACTTGTACGAATTTGCGCTATTGCTCGTTTTAGTTGTATACTGAGTGTTGTTGAGGACATATAGAGCTCTATTTCATAAATATCCTTAATCTTGGCGTATGTCCTGAGTTTATTTCCCCCCGACTTGGAAATACCCGATGTGCTGTTGAGTTCATTAAAAAATGTATTTTCGTACTGTTTTTTTAAGACAAGGTTTATCTTTTTTGGTACATCTACATCTTTTGGAATAGTTTGATGCTCCCACAATTTAGACAATCCGCAGCTCTCTAAAATATTTCTTACGAAAGTCACCCAATTTCTTATTCCACATTCGTCAAGTTTTATCTCTTCTTGATATGCTTTGAAGAGTAATTTCTCTGGTGAATTTAAAATATTGATCCATAATTTAATTGTAAAAATGGCAACGTCTATCAGTAAAGGGTAACGACCAAGTTCTGCTCTTGACGCCATATTACTGGTGAGTTTGCCTACATTGAGTGATATTTTGCAGTATTTATTTTGCACCTGTTCAAACGGAATCTTGTCGATATGATAAATGTCTTTTGACTGGCATGACATTAATTCGTACCCCCATACTGGACAACTATACAAAAGTATTGGTTTCACCATGGAATCGAATAGTTTTAGTGATACCATAGGGTTAATAATTTTTTGCGATTTTAAAATTGAGTAGATCTTAAAGGATGCACGCATCCCCTTATTCTTTAAGTCTTTAATCGCCAAAGTGAATTTTCCGTTAGTTGTGAATATGATACCTAAATAGGAAAAGTTGGATACTATCTCTATTTCAGACCCATTTATAAAAAATTTACACTGCAGCTCCTTTTTTGCAGTTCGAAATACCATTACTTTAGTTTTGTCTGTATTAATCTCTAATCCCCATTTTGTACTGTAATTCTGTAGCTGATCTAATGCGTTTTGTAGGCCGATAGAGGAGCTTGACAAAATCAACAGGTCATCTGCATAAATTAGGGAGTTCAATTCAATTGTATCTAATGACAATGCGTCACATTGGAGAGGACAAAAAATCCTCGAAATGTCATCAATAAAAATATTAAAGAGTATAGGGCTTAAACTGTCGCCCTGTTTAATGCCTACTTTACTGTTAAAACTTTCAGTGATACCCTGTGGTAATTTTACACACGATGTAGTGTTTGAATACATATTGTTTAGTAGTTTATATAACTTCCCTCCTATTCCTAAGTAGCGCATTTTTAGAAGCAATCCATTCCGCCAAACGCTGTCAAAAGCTTTACGAAAATCGATAAAGCGACAGTAAAGGTTTAATTTTAAAAAATAAATATGTGATCATTTGTCCCATGCTTTTTATGGAAGGCTGCCTGATATATATATAACTTATTGTTAGTTGATAAGAAGTTTTGAACTCGTTCCGCTAATAGACTTGTAAAAACTTTACCTAAACAACTGGTAATACTTATCCCCCTATAATTGTCGCAACTCAAAGGGTCACCTTTCTTGAATAAAGGGACCTGAAAGTTTGTGTTCCATGCGGAAGGAAAATTTCCTGATTTAAGTACAAAGTTAAATAATTTAGTTATGGCAGGTACCAATATGTTTAAGCCAAACTTCAACATCTCATTGATAACCATGTCATTTCCAGATGATTTTCTGTTTTTTAGAGATTTTATTATTAATTTTACTTCTTTTATTGTGACTGCTTTATCTAGGATCTCCTGCGAGTCTACATCGACTGTTCTGCAATTTCATCTTGTAGACTCTTTTTTTCCTGATTTAGTTCTATATTTTTCAAAGCTAATGCTTTAAAATGATTGAACCATTCATCTGGTGGAATATTATCAGCATGAGATTCTTTTCCGTCGTAAATGATTTTAGTGTTTCTAATGTTCGCCAAAATTCGGACGGATTGGTGTCTGCCATACCAACTAACTGCTCTATTAACTTGTCTCTGAAGAGTCTTTCCTTTTGTTTTAATATTTGTTTGTATTGACGGCACTTTTGTACGTATGATTGCTGAAGTTGAGTGTCAAAAAGTATGTTTATCATTTTACGTTTAGTAGACCGAATATCTTTTCTCATTAGTGAACATTCTTTGTCGAACCACTTCTTGTTATGTTTAGGTCGTGTAGCTTTATTTGTAGCCCCCCCCCCTTCTCCCCCTTTTCGTTTTAAAAACTTTTCTACCTGCTCTAACAATTATGTTAGTAAAATCGTTCACTGCTTCTTCAATATTATCTTGGTGATGTCCATACTCGTTTTGCAAAAATGACACTAATGTATTTTGTGATTCTTCTTCCAATAGAGCTAATGAATATTCATCACTTTGGTTATGTTCTGCAGAAAACGTGTTGTAAAGATGATTTAGCTTTTGTTTAGGTTTAGTTGAGAGCACGGCATTATACTTTAATTGAATACAGGCTTCAACTAAGCAGTGATCAGACAGATGTAGAGGGGATACACGGACATAGTCTACTAGCATATATATGTTATAATTGCTAATAATATAATCTATTACGCTACACCCGCGTTCGCTAATGTATGTAAAATACCCCATAGAATCTCCTAAAAACGACCATTGAGTATAACGTGTTCAGATGATTGACACAGTTCTATCAATTTTTTGCCACAACTATTAATAGTTTTATCGCAGTTATAGCGTTGTATGATATCTTTGCGGTGTATTGACTTATCTACTAGGGTGTTAAAATTACATGACGTACATGTATCACATATATCAACTAGATCACCGGTTCTTGCATTTATATCGCCTAGAATGACTGTGTCACCTAATATGCATATGTCGCCTGTGCATTTTCAACATCTTCCATCACTGGGTGACTGTCAGGAGGCACATCTTGACGAACATATACATTAATTAAATATAAATCCCTATCGTGGCCAATAGCCTGACCGTTCAAACGTACAATAAGTAGGTCTTCGTGACCACATGGTATACACTCTACATGGCTTTTGTACATCCCCTTATACAAAAATATAATACCACCATTTGGGCGACCTTTCTTTTTAGCTTTTTGTCTGGGCTTATGTATTGATCCATACCCTGGAACATTAATACTAGTATTGCTATTAGACCATGTCTCAGACAGGGTACAGAAATCTAAACTACATATAAAGTTATATACATCTTCATCTTTGAGTTTTTTACTTAATCCATTGACATTTCAAGTCCCAAGCTTTATTTTAGAAGACAGCATAATGCAAATAATTCTATGATTTTACCTCGTCTACCCGGATATAAGCAATCAATTAAATTAATAAATGTAACATTCTATATTACACATAATTATAGTGGTAACATGTTAAAATAAAGATAATTGAAGCAACATGCACCGCTAAATGTAATTGAATAACACGTTTCATGCGTGTATACCACACACAATATATCAATATGCTATATAAATGGTGAGAACGTATAACATATCTCGTCATTTGAAGCTGCGTGAAATTTGAATACACGTGTTGAAAATGTACGCATTAAAATATAGAACAAGCAAGTGTCAGCTTATAAGAGTTGCTTACTCTCACATGCCAAATCCTGCTTTATCTAAGAATATATTACATAATCTCGAGTACAGAAAAAGAAAGAAATACGCCATAACATATTGGTGTACATGTTAGATACATGCCTTTGCCAGCTCGTCGTAATATCAGCAGTTAGAGCCTGAGTCACATGGTAGCATTGATACATGTCCACTTGTTTATATTAGCAGCTAAAGCCTTATTGACATATTAGGCTTCCATTGGTGGTAATATGTTGTCCATTGCTACACTTGGCAACATAAGCTTTATTCACATATTACCATTTGTCCACCTGTTAATATTGTTGGAGTTTCGTCATTTCTGGTGCTAAGGCACCAGCTATCAAAGGGTCGGTGGTCACTGGTCATGTGATTGACCAGAGGTCACCTGGCGCCTCGGACCAAAACACTCACTCTTAGTTGACCAGCAGCCGCAGACAGCGCAAGACGTAGGCTATCCTTCAAGTCCCGTCAAATGCGCTGTGTGCAATATATATATTGCTGGGCTATTAGTTGTCCAGCAATAAGCAGGTCGGTCAGCTGGGCTTTTCGCCCACTTTTAGGGCGAATATTTGTAATTTCTACATTGGCGACGAGATAAAAATTGTATGAATATACAAGAATTTCGCGGGACGCTATTTTTATTTTCGGCACAATCCCTCCCGTCTTGTGTGGACTTGCCTCGAAATATAGAGGCTAAGTTGTATTGATTTATTATATTATGTATTTATTTGTATTCAGTTATAGGCCTGTTAATTATGCCTAATACTGATATCAGGTAGAAATTGATTTATTTATATACAATTTCTAACTTCTATTTTTCTTCTAACATATTAATATATTTATCGTACAAAAAACAGACACATAAAATGGGGAAAATTTGTTTATTAAAAATAAACATCAAATTAAACGACTACAAATAAAAAGGGCTTCACTTCAAATGTTGTTAATGTAAACGTGGTTGTAACAGAGTGAAGCCCTAAGACCAAAATAGGTATAAATTTACTTGACAGTCAGTTAACAGGATTAACCAGTGAATATTTATACATGTCTCTAATTGATCTAATCTACTATGAATATTTATACATGTCTCAAATTGATCAAATCTACTAGGACTATTTATACATGTCTCTGATTGATCTAATCTACTATGAATATTTATACATGTCTCTGATTGATCTAATCTACTATTTAAATGTGAACTTTGACTCTTGTATCATTACAAACAAATTAGATAATATCAACCAAACTATCAATAACAATCTAGTAATTGTTCACACAAAACCAAACCTATCAATAACAATCTACTAATTGTTCACATTAATATATTAATGAACATTGACTCTTGTATCATTACATACAAATTACATAATATTGACAAAATCTATCAATAACATTATTAAACAAGATTATCTGTTGTTGAGGAGGGTATGAAAACGGTCAGAAGAAAAATGAACAAAAAACTTGCAGCGGATGGAAGCGGGAGGAGGTGGGATTTTCTTGATAGACATAGAATTTGCTATATAAATTTATATTTCTTTCGGATTAATTTTTGGTTTGGATCACGCTCAAGATTTCATTGCTAAAAGAGACCGTTACAAACAAATCGAGATCCAAACAAACCACGAATTACATAGCTTGGGATTCGCCTAAGATTAATAATCTATTTTGTGTCCGATAAAAAGAGCTTTCATTTTACGAAAACTCTGTATTTATCGTACAAAAAACAGACACATAAAATGGGGAAAATTTGTTTATTAAAAATAAACATCAAATTAAACGACTACAAATAAAAAGGGCTTCACTTCAAATGTTGTTAATGTAAACGTGGTTGTAACAGAGTGAAGCCCTAAGACCAAAATAGGTATAAATTTACTTGACAGTCAGTTAACAGGATTAACCAGTGAATATTTATACATGTCTCTAATTGATCTAATCTACTATGAATATTTATACATGTCTCAAATTGATCAAATCTACTAGGACTATTTATACATGTCTCTGATTGATCTAATCTACTATGAATATTTATACATGTCTCTGATTGATCTAATCTACTATTTAAATGTGAACTTTGACTCTTGTATCATTACAAACAAATTAGATAATATCAACCAAACTATCAATAACAATCTAGTAATTGTTCACACAAAACCAAACCTATCAATAACAATCTACTAATTGTTCACATTAATATATTAATGAACATTGACTCTTGTATCATTACATACAAATTACATAATATTGACAAAATCTATCAATAACATTATTAAACAAGATTATCTGTTGTTGAGGAGGGTATGAAAACGGCACACAGACACAAAGTGTCTGACCACCACAACACAAACTTACGAATGCATCGTAAGAGCACATATGAATTCCAACCTCTCATCTGTCTAATCCACCATTACTTGCGGCATCAGAAACAACACTAATTCTAAATAGTGAAGTGCTATATAGTCTGAAATTTAGTTTTTAAATTGAAATTAGGATGTCTACAGAAGTGAAACTTGAAATTTACATGTAATGAATAGATAACCAAATAATTAAAATTTCCAAATGTAGATGATAAGGGACACATTATCATAACATCTATTGTATTTATAATTCCTGAAGCAAGTCTGAGTAGTGTTTTGACTGGCTGGATTTATATGTCAGTGGAATTTTATTTTCTGTAAGTGTAAAATCTGACCACAGAAGTATACAGACCTCATTTTGAGCTGACCTAGGTATTGCAGACACACTTTGAAAACATAAGAAGACCACAAAACATAGATTTAGAAGGATTTGAAGCAAATTAGGAACATGAGGAAATGATCCACATCTTGAGTATTGCTGTATTCACTAAAAATGGTGTTTACATATAAATTCAAAAGCAAGATCTAAAGAATTCTAAAAAAAAATAATAATAATAATAATAATAATTTCTTACTCACGCAGTTATTGACGAAAAAGCAAAATTTTAGCTTTTTCTTCTCTTCTACGGGAGAAGAAAAAGGACATAAATCATTCACATTTAAAGTAATTCCACCTGTAAGAATGAGCTTGTGGATATTGTATCAAAAACCGACTGGCCGAAATCGGGTTGGCAAATCACACCCCATCATGTTTTCCATTGTTAGAACAGCTGGCGCAAGTCCTGCCGAACTAACAAATGGAAAATCATGTTTGGTTCTTCACAAAGTTTATTGCATCTGGCGCAAGTCCGGATGCATCCTGCCCATACTTGCTAGCACTGATTTCAGCAGCTGGCGCAAATCCTGATGCTAGAATAAACTAATTCCACCTGTAAGAATGAGCTTGTGGATATTGTATCAAAAACCGACTGGCCGAAATCGGGTTGGCAAATCACTCCCCATCATGTTTTCCATTGTTAGAACAGCTGGCGCAAGTCCTGCCGAACTAACAAATGGGAAATCATATGTTTGGTTCTTCACAAAGTTTATTTCATCTGGCGCAAGTCCGGATGCATCCTGCCCATCCTTGCTAGCACTGATTTCAGCAGCTGTCGCAAATCCTGATGCTAGATTAAACTAATTCCACCTGTAAGAAAGAGCTTGTGGATATTGTATCAAAAACCAACTGGCCCAAATCCAGTTGGCAAATCACTCCCCATCATGTTTGCTATAGTTAGAACAGCTGGCGCAAGTCCTGCCGAACTAACAAATGAATAATCATATGTTTGGTTCTTCATGAAGTTCTTTGCATCTGGCGCAAGTCCGGATGCATCCTGTCTATCATTACTAGCACTGATTTCAGCAGCTGGCGCAAGTCCTGATGCTAGATTAATCAAGCTAGACAGAGAGCATCATGTAGTTGGCGTATAAGGCATGCAATAATTACTGCAGCCTGTAACAACTGGCCAAGTCTTGCTTAAACTGACCTTGTATTTATTGACTAATAATATGTTCTTGCAGTAGTTTAATTGAATAATTATATTGCTTTTACGTTACACTCCTACACTTGGATACTCTTCCGAATATTTTAATTTACAAATTATTTATTATCTAAGTAAGAATGATGAAAGATTTAATTCTTGTGGCCATTCTTTTTTGTTATTATTATTTAATTTCAAAGCAGCTGGATCACTAAGCTTTACAAAACAAACAACAAAGAGGAAAACTTAGAAAGAAAAAGGTGACCCAAAACATAATTTCGTAGGATCCACTTGAAACCTAAGGTCACTTTGGCAAAGCCAGAGAATGGCCTACAGGAAAACCAGCCCCTGGGATTATTCCAGAGTCATCACAAATTGGCATAATTGCATTAATTATATAAAATGAAATCAAGAGATTATCAACTATATCTCTTCTCATTAATTTAAATTATTACTAATGAGAACGTTAAAACTTAACTTCCTAACATGAATTATTTTTAAATATCTTTATGAGCACTGATATTGTATATTTTAATTTGAGATTAAGAGTGGCTGGTATGTATGCTTCATTGACCAAAAGTAACAAAAAAAGAAAACTCCATTCAAAGAGGAAAGGTGCCAAAAACATAGTTTTGACAAAGACCTATCTGAAACCGTAAGCTGTACTGGCGAGGCCAGAAAATAGCCCACAGGAAACAAATCCTGACAGGAATCAGTGGCTCCACCACAAATTGGCATCAGCCAATGTGATTATCGCCTCCAGAGTTGATCAATTCTTGCTAAATCAAATCCTAGAAACAACAATTGCTCCTCTTATTTATTTATATTATTTGTAAATTTTTGCCCTACAAATCACACGATAAAATGTACCCAAAAAATTTAAGTAACAAAGATGAAACTCCAAAAAATGAGGAAAAAGGCCAAAAACATATGTTCCTGACAACAAGACCTATCTGAAACCCCATAAGGCCGCAGTGGCAATGCCAAAGAATGGCCCACAGGAAAAACAGTTCCTGAAAGGAATCAGTGAGTCAACCACAAATTGGCATAAATGCATAAAAGCAGCCAAAGTGGTTATCGCCTCCAGAGTTATTCAATCTTTGTTAAACAAATTCTCTGAGACAATTATCATTGATTTATAAAATTAATATTGTCTATTGCATTAAAGCGAGCACCATCTCAAATGTTTACTCAGCGAATCACAACAAGAATCAATCTTCTTATTAAGATAATTTATAAAGTTGAACCTGCAAATCACACAATAAAATGTACCCAAAAAAATTTAAGTAACAAAGATGAAACTCCCAACGAGGAAAAAGGCCAAAAACATATGTTCCTGACAACAAGACCTATCTGAAACCCCATAAGGCCGCAGTGGCAATGCCAAAGAATGGCCCACAGGAAAAACAGTTCCTGAAAGGAATCAGTGAGTCAACCACAAACTAGCATAAAAGCATAAAAGCAGCTAAAGTGGTTATCGCCTCAAGAGTTAATCAATCTTTGTTAAACAAATTCTCTGACACAATTATCGTTGATTTATAAAATTAATATTGTCTAAAGTGAACGCCATCTCAAATTTTTACTCAGCGAATCACAACAAGTTAACATAGTACTTTTTCACCTGAATGAAACCAAAATTTTTATATAACAAAGATGAAACTATTTTCCATCCCCCTTGACATATTAAAAGTTATGGAAGCATCATCCAAACCCAAATTTGGATGCAAAAATGCAAATGATTTTTTCATTATGTCATTCCGCAAATGTTTGATAAATGAGAAACCGATCAGTGTTACTCTGCATTATGAGAATTCTTGTTTTATGCTCAATTTGTTAAATTTGATAATTTAATAACAACGGGAATTCACGATTGAAACAAAGAATGAGTGAACGATAATGTAAGGTTTAGAGACTGACTAGACCACATGGTAAGCCAACAATGTCAATGAGACAAAGATAAGGGTCATAATCCAAATAATTGGTCAGACAGATTCAATAACAACCACGCAAAGCTGTTATCAAATATATACACAAACTATTAAAAATATTTGTAACATAAATTTTATTTATAGATCTTTATAGTCATATAAAAATAAAGTATAGACAGCTACAAATTTTTAATGTGCAATTGGTTATCGCCTCAAAAAGTTTATCAAATCTTGCTATTTTAGATCAAATTTAAAACTGGTGAACTATCACCACTCTCATTGATTTAAATTAAATCAAAATTATATGGTCATTGTGCTTTTAAATTAATTTGAAGTTAACACTAGCGCTTGAATTTCTAAGATTGTATATTTTTTAGACTACATTTTATTAAAATCATGAAAGAACAGTCCAAACCAAATTTAATCCAGATGAATTTTGTATTATGAATTTGTCACTCCAAAAATATGTCACTAGTGACTGGAAGTGCCGCCGACTATTACACTAATAATGACGATTCAACCAGTCTTATGGTAGACTAGTCTACATCATATGTTTTAATTTTTATTCCATGAAAATGAGGTTGAGCAGCGCAAATTTTTTGATTTCATGAAATGAAACGAAAAGCGATTAGACTAGGCCTATATACGTTTTTGTAGACAGCTACAATTTTGTAATGTGCAATGTCTAGAATTAGACTATTAGATTTAAAATGAATTAGACCAAAGTCTAGTCCTAGCCCTAGCCTAGGGCGGCTAGGCCAGGAGCCTATGCGGTAGTATGCCTGTGGCTATGGCATAGTCTATACTATAGTATAGTCTGAGTCTACTAACAGTTAGAGTAACAATTAGAGCCGAGTCTAGACTATATCTAGACACAAGTAACTTTGACATTTGATTAACAGCGCGTACGGATAATACTATTAATAATAGTTAATAAAAACACGAATTCAGCGTGAGCGATAATATAAGAATTTGAAGTGGACTTAACCACGTGACTGCGACCGGATCGATGTCGGCGATGTCAATCGAAGTCATAATCTAAAAAACCACTGACACATGGTTGAACATATTCAAAAACAATGCAAAACTATATCTATCATATAAAAGAACTATTGAAACGTATTTAAAATACAAGATTTTCTTGATAGACATAGAATTTGCTATATAAATTTATATTTCTTTCGGATTAATTTTTGGTTTGGATCACGCTCAAGATTTCATTGCTAAAAGAGACCGTTACAAACAAATCGAGATCCAAACAAACCACGAATTACATAGCTTGGGATTCGCCTAAGATTAATAATCTATTTTGTGTCCGATAAAAAGAGCTTTCATTTTACGAAAACTCTGTATTTTTGTATTAATACCGGTATATTGCTATGTTCTGTATTTTTATATCATAATGGCAGTGTCCACTGGTGACACATGACCAGTCATTCCTATGACAAGCATGGATGATTGATTGACAATATACCTACGGAAATCATTTTTGTGTAGGGTGTGGGTGAGTTGATGGCATCTGTCAAGCTATATCGCCAACATCGTGTAGCTTGTACGTCCCGACACGGGACAACATGCGTATCTCATAATGTTTATTTTGTGGTTGGATCGAGCGATGTAATAACATCCACGCTTGACCGCACATGTCACTTGTGCTGATTAGAGGACACACACACAGTACATGCTATAGGTCAGTCATATCAAGACATGTAGGGCTATAATCCAAAGCAATCACGCTATTAGTATTACAACAACATTGCGTAGTTGTGTCCCGTTTTGGGACAACATAGGCCTTATTCATGTGACTGCTGCATGATTGCTTCATAGGATGCAATATTCCAAGTTTCACGGTTGAAAATCACTTCAATCGTGGATCATTCTGTGTAATTTCATATTTCACTATATATATATATCTGAACGTAACTGATTGCGTGTTTATGACAACTTTGCTGATTTATGCGTGTATCATGGTGTTTGCTAATTTGATGTTTTTTCTGTACATTTATTCAATTGTTTAGTCATTATTTGTTGTATTTACTGTGACAAGTTTGTCCATTTTCCCTGATTTTCAAGCCGGCTGCATTCGTCAACACTGTTTGGGGAAGTGTTCAGATTGGTTGTAGATAATATGTCATTGTTCTGTGTACGGTTTTTGCTGTGAGTGTTGATGTCTGTCTACATCAATTGCCATTTTATTTATATAACTCGTTCCACGTTCCGTAGGCCTATTTCAATTGTTTGCGATGATTGAC
Organism: Flabesymbios commensalis; assembly: GCA_964017125.1. Lineage (NCBI taxonomy): Eukaryota > Metazoa > Annelida > Polychaeta > Terebellida > Flabelligeridae > Flabesymbios > Flabesymbios commensalis. The sequence goes on along the minus strand of OZ024902.1, from coordinate 57,634,243 downwards.
ACCCTCCCAAAGGGTTACTTTCACAACTTTAGCGTCGCACACTATTTGTTGTTGAAGTGTGTACGCGTGCTCCGTCATCTGCGTCCACCGGGGTACACTTATCTTAAGCGCTAAGCTCACATTAACCTTTCAACCGCCGGTGCCGCATATATTGGGGTTTTCGTTTTATTAGCACCACCTTTTGAGCATGTTAAAGATGAAATGTGACATCAATCAGCAAGATTTGAAAACAGTTGACCTCCATTTTGTCAAATCTGAATAATTTTCACCCACTTGAAGTTGTGGATCGCGTCAGCGAGACACAACTTCAAGTGGGTGAAAATTCTGATTGAATAATTTGGCGGTTGAAGGGTTAAGCCCACTAAGCATATTCTATCGGCTAATTATTCATTGTCGGTGATTGTTCACTAAATCATGTCTACGAGTTCGGATTCTAAATCTAATGCAGGACTGTACGAAAGAAAAATCCAGAAACTCGAAAATGACTGTCGAGAGGATTATATTTCCAAAGATAAATTTATTGATTATATAGAGAAATATGTGATGCGCTTAATGCTCAAAATGACAAGGTGAACGACGATAATGCACAGCTTGCCTTGCAAATAAATTTTAAGCAGAGCGAGCTTCAAATTCACGCCGATAAAATCGCTGGTCTGTCTCAAACTATTTCTGAGGAATTCTTAAAACGAGTGCAGGCAGAAGAAAGTTCAGCTAATGTGAAAACTGAAGCTGCTGCATCGAGCTGTCAAATGCGCTGACAAAATCAAACGAAAGGCGTGATAATTATGACGTTGTGTTCTCTGATTTCAAGAAAAGAGTTAACCAAATTGAACTGATAAACAAAGAGAAAGCTACGCTCAAATTAGAGGAAATGGATGAATAAAAAATTACCATCTCTAACCTTCAGCGGAATATTGACGATTTAAATATTCAAAACAATGATGTCATGGCACTTCGATCCAAGTTACGATGGCGGGAAGCATCCATCAGTAACATGAAAGATCGCTATGAAAAGTGTAACAGATTAAGTGATGTTCGCGATGCGAAATTAACAAATCTAAAACGCTGTTTACACTTTTCACATCTGAAATATGATGATCTCTTAATCGAGTCGCGTGATCGAGAGTATAAACTGGCATGGGTGAAAGATCGCTATGAAAAGTGCAAGAGATTGATTGATGTTCGCGATGCGGAATTGACAAATCTAAAACGCTGTTTACACTTGTCACATCTGAGATACGATGATCTCTTAATCAAGTCGCGTGATCGAGAGTATAAACTGGCAAATTTATGGTGTCCGGATAGGGCCATCTCGCCCTTTCGCAGTTTCGCACTTTCGTTGTTTCGCACTTTCGTTGTTTCGCATCGCTTTTTCGCTGTTTCTCATCGCTCTTTCGCAGTTTCGTTGTTTCGCATCGCCCTTTCGTTGTTTCGCATCGCGCTTTCACTCTTTCGCAGTTTCGTTGTTTCGCAGTTTCGTTGTTTCGCATCGCACTTTCGTTGTTTCGCACTTTCGTTGTTTCGCAGTCTCGCACTTTCGTTGTTTCGCACTTTCGCACTTTCGTTGTTTCGCACTTTCGTTGTTTCGTACTTTCGCAGTTTCGTACTTTCGTTGTTTCGCAGTTTCGTTGTTTTGCACTTGCGCAGTCTCGCACTTTCGTTGTTTCGTACTTTCGCACTTTCGTTGTTTCGTACTTTCGCTGTTTCGCTCTTTCGTTGCTTCGTAGTCTCGCAGTTTCGTACTTTCGCTGTTTCGCACTTTCGTTGTTTCGCTCTTTCGTTGTTTTGCACTTTTGTAGTTTCGTACTTTAGCACTTTCGTTGTTTCGCACTTTCGCACTTTCGTTGTTTTGCTCTTTCGTTGTTTCGCAGTCTCGCAGTTTCGTTGTTTCGTACTTTAGCACTTTCGCAGTTTCGCTCTTTCGTTGTTTCGCACTTTCGCAGTTTCGTTGTTTTGTACTCTCGTTGTTTCGCAATTGATGGGCGAATTTATGCCGATCGAAATTAAAAGATTCATAAGCTATAGCTTAAGTGTGAGAGCAGTATATTAAAAGCTCACGTCAGCATGGAAATAATGCAAAGCTGAGGCAAAACGTGTAACAACATTTACAATATGGGTGCAAATTCAGTTTTCACTGACAAGCTAATCTTTAAGCCATTATTTTATGACCATGCAAATTTTAGTGATTAGATGTTGAGTAAATAATTACCTAGTTATTTAATTTTTTTAATTTTTCCATTTTTTTTCAAAAGTGGCGAATACAAGCCTAAGGGGCCGTTCACCAATTGCGTGATGCTTAGAGGGGGGTTAAGTGATGAGTTATGAGATTTAGTCAAAATAGCGTTAAAAAGTGTTACGAAGAAGGTGTCAAAATCGTTACGTAATTGTTGAACGGCCCACAAATACTAGCAGGCAAACTATCGTAAGTAACATGATGCAATTACGCTAGTTTACTTGTAAATAATCATTTAGGCTTACTGCGCTGTCATATGTCAAGTGAATTCGTCCACTGCGAAACTACGAAACAACGAAAGGGCGAGACTGCGAAAGGGCGATGCGAAAGAGCAAGATTTTGAAGAGCTTTTAATTTTTGAAACAGCGAAACAACGAAAGGGCGAGATGGCCCTATCCGGACACCATACAAATTTGAACATGAGAAACAGAGAATTTGAAGCGGCCGTTCTGTGGAGTTGTTCACAGCTAGATATTGTGCAACGCTCGATTGTCTGCCGTGATTCACTACTTGCTGGACGTCAGAATGTTATAGAAGAATTACGGGGAGATATAGACACACTTTGGGATACCTTGTGTCTGAAAAACATGAACACCTAACGCAGCAGGCAAAACTGAATTACAGACTGGTCCTAGCATGTCAGCAAATTATTTTTTGTAATAAGGGAGGTGGTTAGAAGTAAATTTGATCCCCGTAGCATAAAAATAATTGTCCTCAGAAAACGTGTATGTTTAATTTGTGTGTATACATGTATACGCTAGTCATGATGACCGTTATCCCTCCAAATGACAGTTTTAGACACTGCCTGTAATTATTCACACCTGCATCTGGTCAAAGCTGTGAATGTAATATTATCATGTATGTAACACAACATGGATGTTGACGTCACTCATTATATCTTTGTGTGTGGCGAAAGACATTGTGCAGTGGTATGAGTTGTGAATGCATGTCTTCAATGAACAAAGCGCTGGGTCGTTCACCTGATTTTTAGTTTTAACCATTGTATGCCTATTTTGCTCGTGCATCGTTGTTGCATATTATGTATATATATGACTACTGCAGTGGTGTTGTTTGACACGTGGTTCATTCTCCCTGATTACAGGCTGGCGACATTCGCTGATACTGGTTGGCGAGATGTTCAATTGTGTTGATGATTTTCTTGTCTGCAGGTTGATGTTGAATGTTTTTAATAGCTGTGTGGAGTGTTTTTTGGCATGCTGTGCATTTCCACTAAATGTCAGAGAAATTACCGCGACAGTGAAATTACTGATAAACAGTTGTTTCATACTGAGCAGTTGCCAACATCCTAATTTATTAGACATTATTGAGCATTTAAATTTCGAAGGGTTAATTACGAATTCGGCCGATTTATAAAATGTGCTGAGGGTTTTTTATCCAGGGTTGATCCCCAAGGTTTTCCCTCAAGCGATGCACATAAAATATATTATTTGTAAAATTGCATATGGGGCCTAACTATAAACACTCCGTCTAAATCAAGAACTATCGGTACTAGAATAGGCTACGTCAAGTCTACCAGTTCAAGTGGATAGGTTCCTACAGGGCTAACACTTTTTTATTGTGGGGGTGGGTGCGTGTAATTATGCTTATTTCATTCTATTTTCAAGTCAGCTCTAATTCAAATCAGTTCGTGTTATTTCACCATTTTTCTGGATACTTCTAGGAAATAATTCTGATCATGGTGGTTACGTTTATATTGTCCTGGATAGGTCGCCACAGTGTTCACGCTTCAATGTGCCAGTGTCTAGATCTAACTTATCCTGTTCTCCTTGATGTATCTGTTCATGCCGTAAGATTCATATGTCCAGGCCACACACACCTATGGTGACTCATATCTGCCTAATTCATGTCTGTCTTTAAAAAATAGTTTAATCACGACAACGTTGTTCGTTGCTATATTGTGGGATTAAATTCGTTACCTTCCTGCTTTTATTAAATGGGGAAGAGTGTTGGGAGTTTCGTCATTGCTGGTGCTAAGGCACCAGCTATCAAAGGGTCGGTGGTCACTGGTCATGTGATTGACCAGAGGTCACCTGGCGCCTCGGAACAAAACACTCACTCTTAGTTGACCAGCAGCCGCAGACAGCGCAAGACGTACCCTTCAAGTCACGTCAAATGCGCTGTGTGCAATTTGCTGAGCAATTAGTCCTCCAGCAATAAGCAGGTCGGTCAGCTGGGCTATTTGCCCAGTTTTAGGGCGAATATCTGTATTTTTACAATATTAACAGTCGAAGATTTATTCACATTTTATTATTGATAGTAGCAGGTTGTCCAGCTGTTCACATTGGCCGTTAAAGCCTTAATGACATATTACCATTGATGGCGGTGGGCTGTCCACCTGATAACATTAGGAGTTAAAGCCATTTTAACATTACCATTGTTGTTAATAGGTTGTCCACTTGCTAACATTAGCAGCTAAAGCCTTATTCATCTATTACCATTGCTGGTAACTGTGTGTCCACCTGCTAATATTAGCAGTTAAATCGTAATTCAAATATTACCATTGGTGGTATATAACAGGTTGTCTACCTGTTAACATTAGCAGTCATCAATTGTTCACATATTACTATCGGTGGTAACAGGTTGTCCTCCTGTTAATATTAGCAGTTGAAGCTGTAGTGACATATTACTATTGGGGGTAATTGGTTGTCCACCTCCTAACATTAGCAGTTAAAACATCATTGACATATTACCATTGGTGATAATAGGTTGTCTACTTGCTAACATTGACAGCATAATTATTGTTGTCCACCTGTTAATAAATGTATATCAATTAAGGTGTCTTTACACAATACCATTGGTGGTAATAGGTTGTCCACCTGCTAACATTATCAGTTAAAGCCTTATTGACATATTACCATTGGTGGTAATAAGTTGTCAATATGAATGTTAAAAAAATTGTTGTCCACTTGAATGGAAAAAAGTGGTTCGCGGATTATACAAATAAATTTAGGCCAGTATATAATGTAAACGGCAACTTTGGAGTTTTTATTATTCTTTTTATCAAATTTTAGATCATGCTTATTAGTAAAATCACAATATTGTAGGAAATATGAAATGTTGTCCTACATTGTTTATCACCATTTGTATTTTGACTTTATATTGATAAAATATAAACACTACATTTCTAAACCACATCGTTATTTAGGTGCAGCTTTTTTTCATTTAATCACTAGCTGTCGCTATTGCGTGACACTTTTCAAGATCAACAGCAAAACATCACAGGTTGATCAAAATCAAAGACTTTTCCCGGTTTATTTATGTTTTTACAAAAATCTAGGACTTTTCAAGGTCTGGATTTTTTTTTCAAATTCAAGGACTTCTCCGTTTTCAAGGACCTGTGGGAACCGTGTTAATAAATAAACAGACAACCTGGTTCAATTGAAGTTAATAATGCAACCGGATGGTGTGTCAATTCCATAACCATACGTGTTATCTTTAAGTCGTAGTTATGTGCCCAGCAATTACATGCAATGTTCACTGAAAGTCTTAATTAGCTCAGAACTGTCAGACTTGCGATGTAAGTTTATGCTTAATCCAGCATGGTTATCTGCTGTTGCCAAGAAGATGCTATTTTAGCAGTGCTTGTTTTCGTCTTGATACGCCACTGGACACAAATTTAACAGGGTAGAGCTAGCACTTACAATGAGCTTGCTCCATCAACAAGCTTATAATATTTCGAGATATGATTTATCACATTATGATCCTAGCAAAACGGAGATGTCCCGGTCTTGTATCTGCAAACCAGTGTTTCATATAGCTCTTTCTAGCATGGCGCAGCGACATGTTGCCTTTTGAGAGTGCCATGTTGCCCTTCATGTGCGCCATGATGCCTTTCTAATATTCGAACAGTGAATTGACTCTTTGAACTGTTGTTAGGTCATATTCAACCAACCCAGGTCATTGTTACAATGATAAACACCCCAGTCACTGATGTTGCGCGTTCACACCTATGGCGCAATACATGATAACGGCCTGTGTGCATAGTGGTAATAACTGGGGATGTTTACATACTTATCTGATTCTGCTAATAAGGTACTCCTATTGCTAGCTGGCACCATGCCCCTTGTGAATCCTAGATGCAACACTGCAAACATTTGAATCTCTGAGATCTTCCGAGATTTGTCCATCGCCAGTGGGTTAATAACAATCATCATATATTTTGATAAGGTGCTTTGCTTACATTTTAAAGTGAACAAATGAATTCTACACCTCTATTCCCCTATTTAGAGGTATTACACAACAGTGTATGAAAAACCTCAAAATTGACGAAAAGTTAAAATCGAAAACAGCTATGCCGGCCATCTTAGATTCTGCTAGAATGATCAAGGCTGAAAGTTTAGGAACTAAGCTAATTTAGCTCCCCTAGGCATGTGTAACATGTTTCAACAATAAAAGTTTACAAGAATAGACATTGCAGGGTTAAGTACATACAACATATAGGCGGCAACTAGACTATACATTAACAACGTCATATAACATAACTCCAATTTTATAAGAACCGGAATATGTCACTTCAATCGGGTAACATGCTATATCTAGTTATCGAAGAGCCGAGTTAGGATTAGCAGAATTTAATATACAAATAAAACATTTCCTAATTATCTATTGACATGATGTGAGTGGCGAATGGAATGCTGTTCAATATGACAATTTGTTATTAATAATATTGTTAGTAGGATATTTGAAATGTGATGACAGGTCATGCACGATAAACAAAATTATCCAGGCCGAACATTGTGCACAATAATTTGGAAAAAAAAACAAATATAAGGGATACCCAAAGTCTTACTTGCATTTATTATGTTTATACAGCGAGAGGAAAACTTCGACAAGAAAGAGCTGCACAGTGGCTGAGTACAAGTTTACAAACTGTAGATCTACATACAGGTGATGACAGTCACACATAATAAAAAGCTGAAACACACTAGCCTACACCATTACAGCCCTACGGTACCATATTCCATCGTTCGAATTTGATAGATTTGAATTTTTTTCAAGATGTATTCCTGTCTGGCACGGTTTGCCAATGTTTTATTATTATCAGGCATGTTGAAGTTTATAATAGCCGATAGCCAGGCATCTTCAATTTTATAGAGGTGACATTTTTAAGGGCACATTCCTCCCTTAAACTGTGCATTTTGTTTTAAAGTGATGGTATAGCTATCTGGCACGGTTAGTCAGATATCAGGCATAATAAAGCCAATAGTGGCAGATAGTAGGTCATTTTGAATTTGATTTGAAATTTTGCAGGGCATAGGCCTACTGTAGATCTGGTTATTTTCCAGTGTTCATATTTTCGTGAATTTTTGACTTTTTGTGAAGTCTATAATTTGCGAATTATCAATTTCGATGATAGTAGCGCCATTACATTACCAGATCTACAGTCTCCCGCACATTTTATTTATAGGCTTGTATAATGGTCTAACTATCTGACACGAACTGTCCAATATCAGACATGTTAAAGTTAATATCAGCCATTTTGAATTTGATTAAATTTTTCAGGACATATTCATAACCGAATAACAGATTAAGCACATTTTGTTTGATAGTAATGATTAAGGTATCTGGCACAGTTTGCCAGATATCAGCAATATTAACATAAATGGCCAACAAATGTATACAAAAGTAGGCCAAAAGGCACATCCAATCTAACCCCCTGAGTGATGCGTGTGTAAATTTCCCACGGGTTTCTAAGATTTGCTTCGGAAACGAAAATGGGATAAACCAATTTTTCGATAGACGGCTCGAAAGACTGCTGAAAAGCCGAAATCTTAAAATGTCGTAAAATTGACGAGAAAAAGTGTACTAATTTAATGAATAAATACAGAACTGAATTCTTATTTAGAAGCGCTATTGGCTGGGTATGATATATGCCATGTGATGGCAGAAAACCGAATCTATGGTTGATGGGCACACACACACTAGCAGTGCCCAGAACACCCATTTTGTGAACAATTATTATACATTATTAGAATGGGGTAGGCCTACAACTCGTGAGAACCTATAATTTTACTTACAGGGATGTGGATTCAATAGAACCTTCCCAGTCTACCCAAGCTATTTTTTAAAGACAAGACCCAATTATTATTAAATCTGCAGAGTAATCTTCTGCCTCTCTCACGCATATATATAACCCCCACACCCCTGGCCTCCCTCCCCCACCCAGCCCCCTAAACTGTTTTGGTAAGTAGCTTGGTTAAACCTTATATAATTTTATGTGGTTAATCTATGGTTAAAATAAGCTTCCATCTTTCATTTTATATAGACAATGATTGATATAATATCAACAAAAATCAAATTTATTAGGCATTGATAGATTTTATTGTTATAGCCACTGACACACAGTAGCTGGTAGTTACAAAGCTAGTCGACATAGAGACAGAAACAGACTAAGAACAGATACATTAAACATTATCATTATTATGGAATGGTAATAAATAAGTGGACAATAGAGAAGTGTCACACAACATACAAATAAAGAGTTAAAAACAGACAAGAAAATGCATGGACTGTGTTAAGTACAGTATAATTGTTTATATAAATGATTGGAAATTAAAACCACATATCTAGCAATACAGAAATGGTACAGCAATTGAGGTTGCACTGTAACCCCCATCTTTTCAAGACCAATTCAGATTTAAATAAACAAAATGTTTCTTCCCCGTCAACTTGAGTATTTTTGAGGACCTTCCATAAATGAGAGCTAGCATGCTTGGGCTTTTTGTGGCCGAATCATCAGCCCATTCAAAAACATAATTATGCAGGCGTAGTCGACAGTTATGAGTAGAATGCAGAACTAGGGCCAAAGGCCTCATGTGGTTGGGGCAAAGGGAGGACACTGAAATACTACAAGTTTTTCAATTATAATATAACTTAAGGCTGTGTCATTCTGATTGATCAGAATCGTATACTCTTTCATAAGGGCATGCCCCTATATATGTGTATTAAATATGTGATTTTGATAAAATTGTGATGTTTTGCTGTGGATCGCAGCAAACGCCATGCAACGGCGGCAACAGTAACCGAACGAGTGATGGTGTTTGAATTAAGTGTGCTTATTTTATCAAAATCCAGACTGATATCAATGGATAATTAAATAATGCTCATGAATCTTCTTGTAACAACTTGACCTTGACTGAGTTGGAAATTTCCCAATTTTGTAAGTTAGTCATGTCAGACCGGCAACAACTTAAATTTGGCTATTTATCATAGAGCTGAATTAAATCTCTAATTCTAGAGGTGTAGGCCTATTGAAACCGATGTGAATTCTCAAACCAGCACAGGTTGACTGTTACAGTCTTCGACGCTGGGCCAACATTGTACAAATGTCATACAAATGTTTTGTGCTTGCTGGGTTGTAATGGGGTTGAAAATTTAAAAACCCAACAGTGGCCATTTATGATTCTGAGTATTAGGCTTATCACCCCTTATTATTTATACATGATGTATGCTAGCTTAAGTATTACCACTCTGCCTTAATATACATAATGTAGACAACCCTACTGATCAGCTGATATGAAGATGTAGGCCTGACAGCTTCCCTGAGACAATCATCGTGTTATAACGTAGCCTAGATCAGGTAATAAGGTAGGCCTAATACCGGCACCTGACTTTCTCTTCTGATATCATCCAGCAACCACCACAGTTCACTCGTGTCACCAGTGTCTCTCTCTCTCTACTTCAGGTGACTGTCACTGCAGTGGCGGATCCAGGGGGCGGGGCCTTATTTTCGCGAAATACTTCGAAGTCCCCTAAATTGGCTATAATTTACCAAAAAATCTTGGGGGAAAACCCCGGGCGCCCCCTTTCTTCAGATCGTCATTCCTGGATCCGCCACTGCTGTGACACTCACTGGTAACTCAGTGAACCACCACAAGAGACCTAGGCCTACTCCAGGAGGTAACCGCTGTCAACATGCATGGTCAACCTACTCAGCTGCTATTGCAAACACAACACATTGACAAATATGTTGTGTTAACGCTGGTCCAGCGTCTACAACGCTGGTCCAGCGTCTACAACGCTGGCCCAGCATTAATGTGTTGTGTTTTCTCAGTTGGGGACAGCATACATACATGTAGGCTACAGTAGATCAGTTGTGATGCTTGTATATATGCAGCAGACCTGCGAGTGAGAGCAATTGACGTCCAACGTGTACACAGCGGTTGTTTTAATGTTGTGCCGACGTCGAAGACGGCAGGCTAACATTAGAACAACATTGGATCAATGATTGTGTTTGCTGGGTATATAGGCCTATACATGATCAGCATGTTGTACTTACAAGCCCACTGTAGCTGTCGTGCAAAGACAAACATAAAAAGGCAGCATCTGCTTACTTTAGAAGTGAGCAGGTACTGCGTTTTGGCTTTGCAATGCGTGCTATGATTAATTCCCAGCAAACACGACACATCGACCCAATGTTGGGCCAGCGTCGTAGACGATGGCCCAACAATATGGCCACACAACCACCACGTGATCACTGTGTGTGGAACAGACAATAGGGACCGTCTACCTAAATCTCTTAAGGAGACGTGGAAGCAAGTGAAGAAGTTCTATAGGGTACAGGAATATCATATAGGGTCCACGAATCTGAGGATTACTGAATGAAATGCGCCTGTCTACAGGTTTTATGAATGGAGTGACGTCATTATACATTCTATGTGTTAACAATCTATTATTATGTCGCACAATGTGCTATATTAGTTTACATTAATGTTTCAGGTATAATAGAGGGCCTTTAATCAACTGTCCAACAAGTGTTTTAAGGCCTTGTAAAGTTTAGTACCTGGTAAATTGTATGAGTAATTATAATTACTGTACGAAAATCAAAATATTATATTAATACAAATAAAGGCCACGGTATGTAAATATGTGGTTTGTCATTGCACCATAGATATACATGTAATTATATAGTAGTTATGACTTTATTATGAAAAGCAATCTTGAATTATTGCTAAATGATAACCGATTTTTATACCTGACAAGCTAGAAATAGATATCTTGCCTCTCTTATCATGCTAATCGACTATAGAAAATGTAATAGGTACATCAATAAATAAACACAAGGAGAAACAGAGTCGTGAATGTGATACAATTCAATAGAAGATGATGTTTAGGTCACATATGTTTGCTTAGACTTGATGTGCTGATCAGGAAGTACATTGTACTCAACAACGTGTAATTTCAACAGCGTGTAATTTAATATATACATGTACAGTATTAACCTTTGTGCTGCTATAGCCGTATACTCTATACAGTTTTAATGGCATTTCAAGGAAATAAACTACACTGAAATTGGCAAAATAGTTTGTGATAGAGGGTCAGCTCAACAAATAATTCAATTGATGAAATGTCTATTGTTCTTAAGAAATATTTTTCGTCATTTGAAGCTGGAACTTGCGTTATTTTTTATTCATTAGAAGCTGGAATTGCTATCGCAATATCCAGCTTCTCATGAATAAAAAACAGCAGCAAACAATTCAGCAACACAGGGGTTTACCCCTCCTAACCCTTGTACTCATAGGACCGAATATACAATTTAACATGTTTAACTTTTAAACTAAATAAAATGCTACTGAAAATGTTAAAATTGTTAGTGATAGATGCTCAGATCAGCGAATAGTTGAATTTATAATATAATTTTTTTTCAAATATAATTTTTTGTAATTTGAAGCTGGAAATTGTGTTAGCAGTTGCACAGCTTCAACTGAATGAAAAACAGTAACAGACAATGCAGCAGCACAAGGGTTAACACACACAAATTTCTTCTCATCCAACTTGCGGCGTGAATTTTCGCAACAATTCCCACTCCAAGACAACTCAAATAACGTGTTTTATGAAATGCCCAAAGATCGGCCTAATATATCAAATCTCAGCACATCCAGTGTGATGATTATACTATTAGAACATCAATTGTGCTTCAAACTAGAAAATAATAAGGTTGCAATAACCTTGTGAAATTATTAAACTTGTTATTTGTTCAATGAAAATAGGACTAAGGCAAGATCTGACTGGACATCACACTTTATTGTTATAGCTATGTTATCTTAATGTCCAAATGTTGTGTATATCGTATTCCTGATAAACATAACATGCGGCAGTTTTTGTTGCACACCAGGAAGATGTTGTATCTGTAATGCAAATTAAAAAAATTGTGTGAATAAAAATATTGAAAAGACTATGTATTTGAATTTAGAGAAGAAAAATTGGTAAATAATGATGCATAATTATTTTACACTTGATATAATATACATACGTGATCAAACCATCTTGAAACATTCATATATTTCTGACGATCTACATGTTCCAATTTTATCTACAGCAAAAAATACAATATTGATATAATACTAAGATCAATAAAATAAGATGACAATAATATTCTTTTTAAAAAGATTGAATCAATAAAAGAAAAATAGACAATAACAAGCACAGTACAAATCATAAACATAAAAATAACATACATTCAGCATTCTTACAAATAATCAGTGTGTGAGTGAATATTGTTTTAAGTGGTTTTCTGCACAATCATGGCAATATTGTAGTGGTGGGATAATATCTACACAAGATCATTTTAAATAAAGACTATTTAACCCTCTCACACGAGGACAGTCTTTAGATGACAGATTCTGACGTATAAAGACAAATGCCAGACTGAAAGAATTAAAATATTCATAATGGTCGTAGACTCATCAAATAGGTATTCAAACTAGAAAGAGTTGTTCAGAAACGAACACGAAAGCAGCCCTCCGTTATCGCTGGACCACTATTTTAAAATTGTTTGCTCCCAAAAGTTAATCAGGTCAGAAATTCATAGATCAGTTAGCATGCAAGATTTCCAAGATAATAATAAAAAATATATATATATATATAAAAAAATATAAAAAAAGAACTGGCCGACTGGCAGCCATTTTGGATTTTTTAGGGTGAAATTTGTCATGTGTAATCCTTTTGTGAGACATAATATAACATTTTGTTTTATATTCATGGTCCAGTCATTTTGCATTTCTTGAGTTAAGTAAATATTACACAATTCAAAATGGCCAAGATTTCCAAGATAATAATAAAAAATATATATATATATATAAAAAAATATAAAAAAATAACTGGCCGACTGGCAGCCATTTTGGATTTTTTAGGGTGAAATTTGTCATGTGTAATCCTTTTGTGAGACATAATATAACATTTTGTTTTATATTCATGGTCCAGTCATTTTGCATTTCTTGAGTTAAGTAAATATTACACAATTCAAAATGGCCACTAAACGGCCATTTTGAAATTGTTTGATCCCAAAAGTTATTCAGGTCATTGGCTGACATAGCTGAACATATTTGCCAAATTAAAAAAAGATCTGATGGCAACTTGTTCCTGAAATCCGCTAACGAGCATTTCTTTGTTAGTGGTCATAGTAATTAAAGGGTTGATGATATGGGGATCAAAATGTCACCAAAACAATTCACCAGTGGTATGTGATGGCTATGTGAAGTATGAGGAAGCAGAAGTTGATAGACATGATAGATTAGTAGCTATCTTGAAAACAAAAAACTGCGGCGGCGGCGGAACGTGTGGAATACAGTAAGCAGCCTGCCTCGGCGAGGGGCTGCCTAATAAACCAGGAAGAGCGTTTATGATGATTTCAAATTGAAAAAACCCTATCGTTTCCATAGTTTAAACAAAAATAATCCTGCAATTACATCATATTTTAATTCACTGTGAGCTGTGAATTACCACCACGATCTTACTGCAACTCAAAACTTTCAAATTTAATGGCACAGGGTGTATGCCAACTCAATAAAATAAAAAATAAGACCTCTTTAAGACCTTTTTAAAGACTCCAAAACCTAAAATTAATACCAGTTCCACAGATATCACACCACTTGGAGAACCGAAGAATGGGGAAAAAAATTCAACGAGTGTGAACTGAATGGATATCACAACATTTTGAGAAAGTTTTTCAAATCAGTCTGACGCCAATTTTTCTTACAGCATATAAAAAAAATTGTAACCATTTGCATCAGAGAAAAAGGACAAAATAAGACCTTTTTAACTTATTCAAGAAGGCACGTTCGTACATACATGTTTCTGTGGACATGACATTTTTAAAAATGTACTTTTTATGACGTCATATAACACGAGTTATGTGGACTTTGTCTTGTAACGTCGAAGTACCTTGCCCGAGATATCTTGGGTTCCGTCTGGAATAAGTTAAAATACTTTTAAAGATTTTTAAAGACCGGCGGCCACCCTGATGACAACAAAATACTGTGGAAATGTGCAATATTGACATTTATGAGCCAGAAGTATATAACCATGTTCTGGGGCAAAGATGAGTTATGTGATTAATTTTTTTGCCAATAACATGAATAAGAAGATTAATGTGTAAGAAAAATCTTAGCTCTACAAAGATAAAAAAGCACATTTCTAAAAAGCAAGTACATGTTTATGGCTGTTAGTGAAACATACTTCACTATAAAAAACAGTCAAGTGCGTAAACTTAGCAGTAAATATCACTAGTTTACAGTTATATTAGTACCGGTACACATAACATGTAACAGGTCGAGCGGTTAGTTTACTTAACATGTTCTTGCAAATAACACAATCACAAAACGGAAATGGTAACTACTCTTAACATGATTTTACAGATATCAACAGTATTATTGTTAAATGTGGAAAAGTATTCAGATAAATATTTGTGAAAAGTGAAACTGTTTCACAGATATCTAATTGATATCCATGATTTCTAGAAAAATTAACATTAAGTAATGAGAAGGTCTTCTCATTTACCATGAAATGTTGTGATATTAAACTCGAACACTAAATGCAAAAACTAATAAACAAACTTTGAAAATTTGCGCAAGGCATACTGGGAGTCCTGGATATGGTTACTGAAATTACTTTTCCAATATTAGTGATAAGCAAACTTATTTTACTCGGAAGCTCTTAATGGGAAAAAAATATTGTACTTAAACTTTGAAGTTATTTTTCGTAAATTTATAACACTTAACAGCATATTGCACAGAGCCATTCATTTTTTACTATTATAACACTGCTACTGAAATATTTTCACTGCTGTGTATATCAGTATATAGATTTAAAGTACGGTACATTCAGCACCACTCATATGTAATGATGGTTAAATTGGCGAGTGTAGATTGTATCCCTATAATCATGTGATAGGGGATTAAAAACATAGAATAAATCATTTTATATATCTCAGAAAAAAATAATATATTTCACTACCCTCATCACTTACCATAACACAGTGCAAGCTATAGTAGAGTATAATATCAGCCAATGTAGGTTGCCAGCTGACTAGGTAAGCTCTGTCACGAAGATGAACATTTAGCTCCTGTGTCAAAATAAACAAAGTGAATAGGCTGATGCTGCAGATCTAATGGCATAACAAACTGTGGATAGATGTGTCATCAAATCACTCCTATTGCCGAGACATACTAAACATGGAAAAACATATCTTATGTTATTAACTCTAAGTGACGATACGAGAAAAACAGTGCAAATATTTGATGAAGTGAATGAAGTACAGATGACCATAGACAATTTATTGCTGAAAAACCATGGGCTTCCGCACAGCTCCACCATCATCGAGTTGAAAAATCACCAGAGTGAAAACAGTTGGGGACAAAACCCTTCTTCCAACAAGAGAGACCTGACACTACTCTCAGTACTTTTAAACCCCCACCATGGCCACAGCACCGCTGCGACAGCTGCATTAGCTCCACTGTTCAGCAGAGGAACCACACTGCATCACTGGCAATTCACCCTTAGTTGCCAGACTCATGGACCAGAATTCTTTTGGCTGGTTGTTGTAGATTAGTGATTCCGTACAATGCTATGCAGCAAGCAACCGACGGAATTCACTAATGGCCTGCCCCAAATGGGAAGGGAAGTACTGCCTCTACCAAGAACAACCATCCCAGTACCCTGGGAAAAGAGGTTAGGTGTTTCTTACTTTTCAGCATATGGAGGTGAATAATAAGTGTAAAATGTATACAAGATTTGAAGTGACATATGTGCCTCCAATGAAAGGACATGATACCACATATGTGGTAAAACAACAGAGAATTTTATCAGACTGACAGTTGTTTATTGCATGATTGCATAATCTATTTTAACCTACGTGGTTTATCAATATCTATGAATGGTAAAATGAAACGGATTAAACTTGCACAATATGCAGATGACACGATTTTATTTCTGCGCAATACTGACAAAGTTTTACTCGTCACTAAACTATTAAAGGAATTTAAAAGTGTTGCAGGTTTGAACTTAAACTTAGATAAAACTGAAGCTTTGTATATTGCAGACGACTCCGAAAATGTGAGCTCTATACATGGTATAGCATGTAACATAAATGGAGCTATAAGGTGTCTTGGTGTACACGTAGGCCACAATCAAGCTTTATGTGATACTCTGAATTGGGAGAAAAAAATATTAGAAATTGAAAAACTGTTTAATGCATGGAAGAAGAGAGATTTAACTTTATTTGGAAAAATCACTGTTATAAAAATGCTTGCTATTCCCAAGCTCATTCTGATCGCTCAGACTACAGCTCACAAAAAAATATATATAGATCAACTAAAAAGACTGTGTTTTACATTTATATGGGGAAAGCGCGATCGCATTAGGCGTAATACTCTAATTGCACCTGTCAGTGAAGGTGGACTCAATATGTTAGATATTGAGTCATTTTTTCTAGCATTGAAAGCAGCATGGTTTAAACGGAAAATTCTAAACAATGAAGATTGGTCTTTTATACCACGAAATATGTTTAGTTTTTGTGATAATTTAAAGTTGTTGTTGCAAATGCATTTTAACTCTAAACTAATTAAAAACAATAAACTCTCACCCTTTTACTGTCAAATTTTGGATGCATATATGTTAACAAATGAAGCACAGAATGACGATTCTCAGATATTATGGGGAAATGAACACTTTTCAATAAAAATAAATAAAATTAAACAAGTTCTTTTCTTTAACAATTGGATTGACGCTGGGATTGTATATGTAAAGGATCTAAAAATTTTAAATGGCAAATTAGATGGGGATTACATTTTCAATAAAGTGAAGAAAAAAAGGAATATTTTAATTGAAATTACGCAAGTTAGAAAGGTGATAGATGCTACAACTATAGCTTTATATCAGAATATAGCAGATAGTGAAGCTATGGACCAGGAAACCCCAGATATAAACGAAATAAATAAAACGTAATATTTTTACAAAAAGTTAATAAATAAAATTTCCACTCCGATGAATATAGAAAAATGGGAAAATCTCATGTCTGTTAATTTAAATTTAGAAGAAAGGCAAAATACATTTTTTCTTAAAATAAAAATGTTCGATAACAAACTTGCAGAATTTAACTATAAAGTGCTGAGTAGAATTTTAGCATGCGGAGAGTTGGTTTCAAAGTGGGATACTTCTGTGGGATCTATATGTTTCCAATGTAATGAAATTGACAGCATAAGCCATTTATTATATGAATGTAAGCTGGCAAAGCAAATATGGCATATAATAAACCGTTCGCTTTCAGTAAATATTCAGCTCGAGGATATTGTGTTTGGTACAAAGTTAACAAGTGATCTTAACTATGCTGTATCATTGGTTTCTTTTTGTATATACAAGCATTGGATTCTAAATCATATGAATATAAAAGAATCTATGTTAACCTACCGGTTTCTCAAATAGGTAAGTACTGGTGCAAAGAGACTCTGTAGATCAGGAATGCTAAAGCTAAGCCCTGTTTTTCAATAAGATAACATCACATGGGTGCAGAAATGTAGAGATGTGACCAATAAATTTTCCCTCTGACTATTCTATATGTCATTTTAAAGACTTATAATGTAGGCCTATTAGACTAACACTGGCAACAAAGACAAATAGAGACAATTAAAAGCAGTACCTATTCAATAAATAAAGCTGATGAACAGTGAGGTGCAGAGCAGCCTTTTATTTGGCAATAATTCAATAATTGTGTTAATCACATTACTTGTGTGAAGACGGCCCATTTTCCAGCATGTGAAACAAAAATATGTGTGAATATCTTATGTTTGGAATGTCCTTGCAATAGGAATTGCTTGGTTATAAGGCAAGTTTATTCGTGTGCTATTTCACCTCTCAAACATAAACCGAGCTAAGCACAGGAACATTTTTAAGGCATCGGGTGGTTGCCAATTAGAAAGTGTTAATTTCAGGGATGATAAAGTAAACTGATCCATTCGTTTTTTCTTCTAAGATGTTTTAACTTTTTCAGAAATAGGTCTAAAGTTTTTTTTGTTACCATGCCTGTACCGCATTCGCACCCTCCCCCCCTAAGACAGAAAGGTCCTCATTCTGGGGTTAAAATGTTTTTTAGATAACATTAGCCTAATCACTACTAATGATCACTTGTGACATTGCTTGATTGCTTAATTTTGTGTAAATATGTCGCTAGAATGTGTTATTTCATTTGTATTTCTTTATTTATTTCAGGGGACCCCCTACAAATTTAACCCTTGTCCTGCTGAATTGTTTCAATTGTATTTTTCGTCCTTGCAATAGGAAGCTGGAATTGCTAACGCAATTTCCAGCTTCAAATGACGAAAAATATAGATATTTTTCGAAAATATACATGTTCTAAATTGAGTTATTTTACTAACTGAACATCTACCACAAACTATATTGTTCATTTCAGTGACATATTATTTGGCTTAAAATATGCTTAAAACCGTATATATACGGGTCTAGCAGGACAAGGGTTAAAGGTTTCCTTCAGTGGCCCTCCCATGGTAATAAAGGTCCGCAATATGAAACGCACCTCCTCAATCAACATCCTGGGTACGGTACATACTTTATTCAGAATTAGGTCCAAAGTTGTTTTTTTATATCTCCCTCCCTTATTAGATTTTTTTCTGATCTAGAAGAGTTATTATTAATAATAGTGCCCTGTTAAAGTAATCATTTAAAAATCTTAAACTTGTTATCAATCTGAAAAAATCTGATCATGAGAACATAAAAACTTAAATTCATGATCAGCCCACCTTAAGCACTAGGTAGATATCTGTCTTTCCTGAACATCTATCCACTCTGTTCACTCTAAACTCCAGCCATTGATCAACCAGAGCTCTCTCCTCAGATGTCCTACCTAAAAATAAATATGAAGTTCCTTGTTGACCAAAGAGCAATATATCCATCAAACAGTTGCAGATACATGAAATTAGACCATATCATTCACAACAGATCATAAGTTATCTAAGACAATTGATAATATGCATACTTGTACATTTATTTGACATGCAATAAACAGGGTCTACATCATTAATCTTTTCAGTATGGGGACCGTATTTGTGGACGTTAGATTCTGACGTATAAAGACGGTCCAGAATTACAATATCTATAGGTATTCAAATGAAGCAGAAAGAGCTAACTAGGACATTTATGATGATTTCAAATTGAAAAAAACCCTTACTGTCCATGGTTTCTACAAATACATTTCAGTGCCTTAAGGGTTAAATATTGTCCTGCTAGGCCTGTATACAATTCCAAGCAGGTTTCAAATCAAATCAAATGTCACAGAAATTAATAAAATAGTTTTTTAACTCTTTGAGTGCTGAATCAATTTGTAAAAAAAATCGCAACCGTTTTTTTTCACCTTGAAATCATCATAAATGTCTCAGTTAGCTCTTCTCGGTTTATTTGAATACCTATATATGTTATGAGTCTACAACCAGTAGAAATATTTTTAATCTTACAGTGCGGGTAGCGAATTTACACGTCGTCAGAATCTGACGTCTACAGACATCATATTCTGATGACTAAAGTCGATCCCCGCGCTGTAAGGGTTAAGAGGTGAATCATAGCCTTGTCAAATAATTTAATTGGAGACATATGCACAAATATGACGAGTGAATCTATAGGGTTAAAAAATAAGAATCCTTTATTTTACGTAGACACACAGTATTAAAATTACTACTACCGAGTATTGATATTATAACAATCAGACCTGATAACAATTCAAACCAATTGAAAGAATTACAATATCACTCACCTAGTAAATTTTTATGTTGACTTTTCCGTACTATGTACTTTACTATTGTCACTAATCCTTGCAATTGCACACCATCCAACTTAGCTTCAAGTATCTGAAATTTGTGATAATAAATTCAAGCCACAAATACATGACAAACAATTTATTACGGTAGAATACTGAACAAAAATATAGGATATAGATATAATCTAGGCTAGATTCTGATTTAGTATTTAAAAAATAGTTTACATTTTTAAATCTATAGAGGTTTTAATCAGTTTATAGCTCTTCAACTTGGGAGAGTCTGCATTTTTGTATTTTGAGCAATCTCCTGTTTTGAGCTATCATGATCATCAGGGCTCCAATCATTAACTACTTCATGTGAACACAATGATGGCTTTATTCCTACCAGTAATAGTGAGCAAAAAAAACAAACAAACAAAGACAAATATGTCTTTTATTGCAGTGTCTCACAATTTCACATAAATCATGAAAAAACATGAAAACAACATCAATAAGACTGTTTGCCATTTTTGGAATGTACCTACCTCTGGTCTAGGCAACTAGCCTACACTTTGTCAAACCTGAAAAAATTTTGCCCACATGAAAGTGCTGATCTCATCAGCAAGACACAACTGAAAATTCCTATAAAATAATTTGGCAAATAATGGGTTAACATATCTACTAACACTAGTATAACCCAACAATAAATCTATATAAAATTTGTGACACTGCAATAAAATACACCTACAGTGTGCATGACTGGCACTCGCCCACTCGCCAATGCAAGTAAGAAAAAAACTGGGCGAGTCCATATATGTCCAAATATCCTGTTTTTAACATATAAGTCATAGTTTTTGTCAAATGGGCGAGTGATATAATCTGTTAGTTATTCACACTGCACCTATTTTCTCTGTTTGTTTGTTCTTTTTTTGTTCACTATTACTGGTACAAATGAAGCCATCATTGTAGAATTAAAAGCATTATTTGTTTTAAATGGCACTTTTATCACCTATTCCAGGGGTTCCAATCATTAGATTTGTCGCAATTAGAAAAAATTGTAACAGCTCTCTCCTTCAATTCTGTAATTGTTGCAACAAGTGCTTGAAGAGGTAAGTGGAACAGGCATGTTGTGGTCTCTTCTGATAATTTTTTTTATACAGGTGCCTATTTTTATTTTTGTAAAAAAATGCAAAAAATGAAAATAGACTTTGTTCACTGCTTTATGTCACTATGAGGAAGTTGTGGAGGCCATCATAATGCAGTTTGAACAGAACAATGTGGGAATCTCTAAGAATTGAGGTATCCGGGGAAAGGCTCCATTAGTTTGACCAGGGTAAAACCTAGGTGAAGCTTTGTTTGCCAGCCCTACGCTTCCTGAGAGGGCCCACAGAGGGTAGAAATGGAAGTTTCTTAGCCATAAAAATCATCAAAATTTTTCTTCTTCCATGACCCCCCCCCCCCAAAAAAAAGGGGCCAAAGACTATGCCCAAATTTCTGATTGTTATGTTCATATTTGGTATAGTTGTTGCTGTGGTTGTCCCCTTTAGGCACATTTGGCACTAGTATATTTGCTACTGCTACTGTATTGCGGGGCACTCATTGGGTACCCTGATGTACAGTTGTATCTAAAAACTAAAACTCTCAGAACGTTCATCTCAGTAGTTTTCTTCAGCTGCTTCAAAAAGGCAAGTGTCTGGGTGATGTTTTGGATTCTGTATCCCTCCAGCCATTTGCAACATTTGAGGTCACAACTTTTTTGCTCAGTGAAAACTGTGGAATGTGGGCAAACATTTCTTTTATCATGTGGGCAGTTATGAAAAAAGGGTCAGCATAATTTTATTGGACATTTTAAAATTTTTGTGATGTACCTAGTCTAGAGTTAGACCCCTCTATCTGGGATGTTGATCTCGCATGGCATCTTTCTAGACCAGTGAAAACAATGAAATGTTGTCAAATAATTATTAGAATATGTCTACAATTGTGAAAAATAAGCAGCATATCAGGACTTTAAAAAAAAAAAATTTAATCCTCATTTCTCACCACTAGGTAGGGGCCTACATCACAAAAAGTGCTTTTGGTGTTTTTTTCGTGTTTTGTCAGGATTTATGTGAATTTGTGGGACACTGCAATAAAATACATTTTTTTCTCTGTTCGTTTATTCTTTTTGTTCCTTACTACTGGTAGAAATAAAGCCATCATTGTAGAATTAAAAGAATTATTCGTTTTGAAAACCACTTTTAACACCTTTTCCGGGAATTCCACCATCAGATTTCTCGCAATTACGAAAAATGGTGCCAGCTCTCTCTTGTGGTCAATTTTTTCTTTATCATGTCATGATGTGGGAAGTTACGAAAAAAAAGTCAGCATAATTTTATTGGACAATTTAAAATGTTTTGTGATGTACCTAGATTCTGTAAGATCAGATGATCCCTCCTGCCATTTGCAACATTTCAAGACAATGAGGTCACAACTTTTGGACGTTTTTATATTTTAGGATTTTAGCTCAGATTAAATTGATCTACAGTCTATGACACAATTATCTGGATCGCATGCTTTTCGTCGATTTCTCCATCAATTCTGAACCAATTTCCTAGAAATTTTGCACAGGACATTTCCAAGTCATGTCCTGACACCGTTAAAAATTGTGCAAAATTATATTCAATATTTCAAAAGTTAGACCATTTGACATATTTGACATATTTGACACATTTGTCATATTTTTAATTTACTACATGTCAAATGGTTCAACTTTTGCAATTCTGCATAACATGTGGTCAAATAATTCTTTTATCATGTGGGCAGTTAAGAAAAAAGAGTCATAATTTTATTTGACAATTATTTTAAAATTTATGTGAAGTAGACTAGGGTCTAGTCTGCTTGTTTGTTTGGATTAGCAAGCCCGCATGCAGGTTGCCCGGGCCTTTCGATGATTATCGATCGATCCAATCCCGCCTTCAGTCCAGTTGCTTCTTACTCTGAGCTGTGTATCACTATGACACTAAGCCGGTGGGCCACATCAAGAACCGAATTCAGTGCTCACAGACTAGATGTAGGCTAGTAGATCTACCTTTGACTTTTAGGCTTTGCCTTTGTACATCCACGGCAGCTAAACTTTAAAGCAACCATAGAACCCAATGTGGCAATGGTGATCATGTGCATAGATGACGAAACTTTCGGCTTAAGACACCTCTTCATATACACAGGTTCCACACTAGAGACCCAGCCCAACAGTCAACCTAACGTTACCAGACTAGACCTATAACTGTTAGAATAGAATAGAATCTTATCGACACGCTGCGAGCTAATTCCGCAGCTGTCTGTGGTGACCTGCTCCGCAGGGCTACAGCGAATCCAAGCCTCCATGGGCCTGGAGAAGCGAGCATCCACCTATTTCCCCACTCCCGTACCCCCTCCCACCTTCTAATTTTTAAATCTATTTTACTCCCCCCACCTATTTTGCTTTAATGGGGTCCACACCCTTAGACCAGTCCCTCTCCCTCTTCTTCGTTTCTTCTCTGATCATGAGTTGTACCCCCAGTTAACCTGAGAGTCCGCATAGCACCAGATAAATCTGGGTACAGGACTCCCACGGCCTGGCGAGTGCTTGTTCAACTACAGTAGCATTTCTTCAGCTATTGGAGCTCTTCTTCTGGTGTTCAGCGAGTCTTTCAGGGTTTTCTACCCCCAGTTAACCTGCGAGATAAATCTGGGTACCAAGTGCATATTAAAAAACAGTAGCATTTCTTCAGATATTGGAGCTCTTCTCTTGGTGTTCAGTGTGTCTATCATTGTTTGTTATCCCCAGTTAACCTGAAAGCTCGTATAACACCAGATATATCTGGGTACAGGGCTCCCACGGGCTGGTGAGTGCTGTTCAACTACAGTAGCAATTCTTCAGATATTTTGTAATTTCTTCTGTTCACTTTGGCATACAGTGGTACCCCTGTTATGCGACCCCAGTTACTGCCACATAAAAACGGTCATATGAGAGGGGTGGTCGTTTGTCAGGGGCATGAATTATTTTGAACACCAGAAAAAAATGAGCAAAACACATTTGCTGTGTAAAAAAACGTTTTTATTTAGTAAGTGACTTTTCATTGACTTAGCTCAAATTATTTATTGCACTTAGGTTTAGAGGCAAAATGTCTTTTTGTTTACTTCTGGAGAATGAATGGTGGCCCCCTTACAAACCGCATCCCTACTTTGTGTACAACAGGCAGCAGTAATTCTTCCCGGTAACTCCCGCAGTTTAGCCAGACAGCTTAGCTCTAGAGCGGTATTTCATCATTATCGCAGTCAACGCCATGCGGCATTAGTACAGTCAGCGTGTTTCTCACGGGAGACTCAATATATGCCGGGGCATCGTTGTGGATGGTGTGCCAGCATTAAGAAAGTGTTGGCTTAATGACGGGCCATTGGTGCAGTCAGCTGTTACAACATTGCTGTGAGCAGGCGACATATTCCCGCCAAACCTGATTACACAGCAAAAAACGATAGGATGATCCTGTGTCAGATTAATGTTAGGCCAGCGTCGTTGCAGCAGACAAACAAGCACTGGGTCGATGTGTCGTGTTTGATGGGCACTTCCTGGCAAATACACGAGACGTCTGCTTCCTGTTATTTTAATGTTGGTCCAGCGTCGCAGACGGTGGACCAACATTAAACCAGTATTGGCGAAATGCTGTTGGTCTGATTTTTAAATCGCTGCAAGTCCCTTTGTTCTTCTCGTGACGGTAATTAGGCTGACACTTTTAGTTCTACAGGGGATCAAAATATCGTCATATATATTATTCCCGTGACATCGAAAATCTGTTTTAATCGTTATAATTCAACACTCAATTAGTATGATTAATAAATGTATTAGTATATTTGAGTTTGGCTTTCATGCATCTGGTTTAGATGCGCATAAACAAGGTTAGCCCAAAGCTATTAATCTAACATCAAATCAATACCGGCCGGCTGTGTCTACCGAGAGGACAACACCTGGTAGAAAACTGTAATATAACGTCTTACAAAGCCAAGAGGCAGTAACTACAAGTAATTACAAGTGAACAGTTAATGCCTATTAGCTTTCCACGGCACCATTACCGCCCTTCGCTCTGAACTCCTACTGCTCTAGTTAAGACTGTTATGACGACAATCTCAGCCCTACAGACAATAACAATACGGTGATATACAGTGATGTTTGAAATCATCTACCATCGTGAAATTTCATCAACATAACTAATTCTTTCTGCTTTCAGCCGACAAAGATGTTGCAATTTACATGAGCTTTAAGTTAGCTCACATTATTATTTACATTGGGACGCAGATGGTTAATTGACTTCATCATCGGGCGACAAAGCTCACACCAACGCAGGTGACGATACCCGGTCTGTCAGAAATCGTCATGGCTCACTCAGAATGCCTGGTTATAAACCGCCTCTTAAAAGTATCAATTTTTTTTAGATATTTTACCAAACATTTTTCAAGTTATAAACCGCGGTTACTAACCGGCAATATAGGGTAATACCATTTTTTAATTAATGCAAGTGCTGTCATTATAGCACCCGCTGGCTCACAAGGGTGTCAATTTTGCGATAATCATTCTATCAACACCCTCGTTCCCCCAGTGTCTCAGCAGTTCGAGTGCATGTCGGCGTGACTTCTCAGCGAATTCCAGACGCTGATCCAACGTTTTTTAGTGCAGGTCGATCGTCTCGTGTTTGCTGTGTTGTAATAGCAAAATGTAGGCTGTTACAGCCAACACTGGTCCTGGATCATTGCCGAACCAACATCGCATACACAATGGCCAGATATATGGGAGCTCATTTATACACACACAGCCGAAAACGGATCGTCTCACAATAATATTGTATCAAGTGTCTAAGATCGCACGTCATTGTTTATATAACACAGCCTACTTGCCAGTTGAGTGACGTCTCACATGCTAATTTTTCAGTCTTTTTTTTTATAGTAATAACACCCAACGGTCGTTTCTGGGGAGGTAAGTGACGGCCGTCAGCCAAATTTTTGCCGTCGTATAACGTGTTAGAGGGGTCGTCGTTCTTCAGGGGTACTTAACAGTGTGAAAGGCATACGTGCACAGAAAAACAGTCGTTTAAGGGGAGCAGTCGTTCTTGAGGTGCAACGCTGGACAGGGGTACCACTGTACTTAGAATTTGTTTTCCATGTTTCTTGGGCATTATTTTCATAGCTCTGCATTACTTAGTTCAAGTCGCTCCAGCTTTATTATGCAATTGAAAAGAATCTAATTAATTTTGTCAGCTTCTTTTGTTTACTTTGGCATACTTAGAATTTGTTTTCCATGTTTCTTGAGCATTATGTTCATAGTTCTGCATTATTTCTTCAGATATTGGAGCACCGGATAAATCTGGGTACAGGACTCCCACGGCCTGGCAAGTGCTTGTTTAATACCCTCAGTTAAACCCGTATAGCACCAGACAAATCCGGATGCAGAGCTCCTACAGTCCTAGTCCTACGGCCTGGCCAGATATTCTTGTTATTAAAAAGGATTGAATTAAATTTGTAAGTTTCTTCTGTTTACTTTGCATACTTAGAATTTGTTTTCCATGTTTCTTGGGCATTATATTCATAGTTCTGCATTTATTATACTATAGTATAACCTATATAGCGTTAAAATCACTTATTATCGACGACATTCGACATGCCATGAATAAACAAACCCGCCGAAAAAGCGTTATTAAAATAGATAATGTAAAAAACTGGCCGTAACAAGCAACGCTTAAATCATGTTAAACACATTAGTACTTTTTCTGATTCAGAAAATGTTAATTTTCCACATGAAACACATAAATAATGTGCTAAATTGGAAACGTCATCCTGAAGGGAAGCGGCCATGATTTTTTCACAAGGTATCGCCACACAAAACTATAGTAGCTAAGATGGGTCTAGTATTTTGTGAACAAAAAACTGCAGATGTCCCCCTCCAGCAGCATAACCATAATAAAGGTTGATAGCCAATAGATGGGAGTATACACGCATATGTCTGCTTTGTCTCCGAGCGTGCGGGGAAAGGGCAGACACATACGCATATCGTAAAAGTCGGCAGAAATTTGAATCATAGAAAATCATTAAACCTGAAATTCAGTTCTAAAAATTAACCAATATAGGGTTGAAGGTGGTAGCAATGAAAGCTGATCAGACTCTCAGAGCAACAATAACGAATAGCTGGTTAGTTACCATTAAAATTGACAAAAATATGCAGGATGATTATTCAATCAAGTTCGCCAAGCCTAGTAGGCTACTGTATAACTGTGCAGGTAGGTATTATAAAATAACTGCTTAAATCGGGATGTCTGTGAAAATATTAATAAAAAAATGCTGCTGGACGAAAGTTCTGATGAAATGAATTAGGCTGGTGCTGATGCTTTGAAGCTGGAATGTCATTATTGATTGTATACAGGTTGACTGTGAGCTGTGTGGCTCTACACTGTGTGCTTGAGATGTGCAGTGTAGACCTTGCTGAATGCCTGTATGCTTGTGCAGCAGGTGCAGTTTCAGTTTATATTTGACATGATTAAATAGTAAAACACTCAAATTGCGGCCTATGTGGCTAAATGTGCATATTTGAGCGGATTTGATGCGGCATATTTTTATATTATGCCTGGTAATTAATGTTCACACAATATTCGCCTGTGTTGTACTGACAGTGAGTGAGTGACAGTAGTCTACTGAGGCGTCGCCATTATTTATTGACTGTTGTAGTGACGCCTCTCTCACCATCTTAGCCACCTAGCCACATTGTGGCTGCTATGGCCTGCCCCCGCGTTTGACATTCCATCAAACCAGTGCACAGCGAAAAAGTTCTTGAAATATGATGAAGTTGAGAGATTGGAAGCACTTGAAGTAGGTTCGTTAAACTAGGGTCTGGTTGTAGACTGCTGGGATGCAGAGTAGACTATTAGTTCAGTTGAGTAGGTTCTCTGCTATGCAGGAAACGTGCTACAGTGTAGACTATTACATTGAACTATAAGGTATAAGTATACAAATACATTGAGATTGTGATGATTGTATGTTTGGTTCAGAAGCTGTTTGCTGCTGTATGAAT
Source organism: Flabesymbios commensalis (assembly GCA_964017125.1). NCBI lineage: Eukaryota > Metazoa > Annelida > Polychaeta > Terebellida > Flabelligeridae > Flabesymbios > Flabesymbios commensalis. Next base: position 57,605,899 of record OZ024902.1, on the reverse strand, counting down.
GCATTAAATTATTTCACAAATAATTATAGAAATCGTGATGATTGTAGGTCGTGAATTGTATTCAAAAAATGCCAGAATAAATGCTAAATTGCTATTCTAAGCTAGGTCTATAGGGTAATATTATTGAGTAATTCGACCTGTGTGGAAAAATTTTCCATACAAGTTGAAAAACACACAGTATATCAAAGTAGTCGCCATAGTACAACTGTCAAGTCTCAATTTAGATTTAATAAGAAATAATTAAATCCTGCTCATCCTGAGAAAATTTCATTCTTGGTAAAAATAGGCTGGATGCGTGTACACTTCGTCTTAATTTATAGAATCACTCATTGAAATTTTGACTGACAGATGTCTATAAAGACTGCCTAAATAAATCTATTGATGAATATTTCCCGTAATGAACATCCCCCTTTTTAAAAAAAAAAATGTTCACCATGAGAATTATTCTTATCGACGTCCGAATCGATCGCTCGCTTCAATTTGTATCGGTGCTTGTAGTCTAGGGCCCAACGATTTAGACTGTACGCTCGTATATTGTGCGGGTTGTATGCATGGCAGTAGGCCTACACTGTCGGTTGGTGTGTGTCTCAGCTACCGTGCACTGTGCACGCGGTGTGCGTGTGGTCGATTAGCGCCGCACCGGCTCAGAACTCATTAACATATTTAGCAGTTCAGGGCTGTCTGGAAAAGGTAGACTACTGATTTGTCATTCACAAAAATATCGCACAATGTGCGACCTGATTTGCAATATTTAGTAATACAATTAAAATAAAATCAGTCTCTTTTTCCTGACTGAGAAAGATATTTTGGAAAAATTTATTCTAGTCTTATTTTATTTCCAGACGCCGTGTAGGTCTATATGGCCTTTACATGTAAGCGCCATTGGCCGTTCGTGTCGCTAATTCAAAATGTGGCCTAATTTATGCTAATTATGCCGATCTGAGCAGATGGGGTGATACCGCAATGCATGACGGGTGGGCGGGAACACGTGAGGCTATCTCGCAGCCAATTGAGCTAAATGAGGGTCACCGGCTGCCAAAATGGCGGCCACTTACCGATTCACATGAAAATAACACTGCTACCACTGAAATAAAAGTTATGATTACAGTCATAAAATATCGACCTACAGTCCTAACAATGATGTTTTTATAGACCAAATAAGACCTTTTATTCACATATATTTCAGGCGAACAGTTTTAAGTGGATCTAATCCTATTTAAAGCTGTCTGAATCGAGGCATAATTTCGATCCGTAGAAAAATTTTGCGCAACCATTAAAAATTATGGCTGGTATTATCATAAAACCGCGTCACCCAAATGAGGTATCAATAATGGTTTAATATACTAAAATTTCAAAATATAATCCTCTCAGTCGCCGACAGTGGCGTAATTGAGAGAATAACATTGAAATCTGTTATAATTTATGAAAGTAGACTATTCCGTCTAATATGAATTTGTCTAGGTCTAGGCTGAATGTCTGCGAGATCCGCCGTCTTGAAAATGTGAAAACTACATGGGTTTCTGGGAAAATCTATCAAATTTTTTGCTGTTTTAACGCAAAAACCTCTGTTCAGATAACCTTTCCAGCTAACCTCACTGGCATATTAGTATTTTTGACCTACGATCACCACTTCCCTTGCAAATAATGCAGTTTAATTTTTTGAAAAATACCCTATTTAAAAAAAAACTATCCTTTCTGGATCAAAATCGATGTTTTTTTGTTGCTTAGTGAAAGCAATATGCGTGAAGATCTGTCTGTAGAGTGTAGTGTAGAATGTTGCGGATCCGTCTCGACGTCAGGGGTCACCAATAATAGGTTATTAAACTTGGGTAGAAGTTCCCAGTCTATTCTAACTCCTGTCTGGGCGACGGTACACAAATAACTCGTATTTGACTCGATGATGATTATTGATGCTTTATTGATATAACTTCAACTTCGCTGTGCACTGTCTCAGATGGACCCCAGGATGGTGATGGAATGTCAAACGCGGCGGCAGCTTAGTGGCTGATCCAGCGGGAGCGGGTGGAGACGACCACCCGCTCCGCTGGTTGAATCATAAGTGTCTGGGTGAAGCGTGCCTCGTGGCTGAGCGTCGCCGGTAGCGCCCGCCAGGGGGTGCAGCTTCTCGTCAGGTGCTGACCCCTGGCGAACGAAACTGAAGCGGTTCCTACATATCCACCTCTCTGTGAGATATAATTATACAGACTGAGATGGCTCGCCACAGGCACACCTGAACCACTGAGTACGGTAGCTTGAGTAACTTGCTTAGAGGAGAGTCGATCGGATTGGTTGAACAATTTTTTAAAATATTATGTCTGGATTTCTCTACTTGAACACAGAATGGTTGGCATTGCATTAAAACATAGCAGTATATTGCATTTATGTCCAACATCATGAAGACAAGTTGAATATACAATATTCTGATAAATTTTAACAATTATTTTTGAAAAAAATATTTATGCACAACTGAACATGGTGAAAGAGGCTTAACTAACCCAATGTATGGCGTAAGTTGTGCCACGCAATGATCTATTATGTGATGAACAAAATGGTTCGAGGGCGGCTAGAAACTTTATACACCATTTAAGTAGGCTTACATTGACAAATTTAGCAAAATTTAAAATTAAAAGTAAGAGATCTCTTTTTGTGGCATTATATTGATTTCTCTAAAGCATATGACCGTATAAATAAAGATTTTCTCCGGTCTAAATTACAGCTGCAAGGTTTAAATGGTCACAATCATGTTGAATATTTTAAAAGAATTTTATAATTGTTCGCTGTTGTGTTCGTAGGCTATAAATGGTACAAATATGCCTACTGATTTTTGATGTCAAGCGACATCTGGCCTGAAGCAAGGGTGTTTGCTATCTCCGCTTCTGTTTAAAGGGACTGGCCCAGGCTAAAATCATTAAAAAATCGGTGATTTTATTTCGGGTTCTTAATATAACCATATGATGTGAACATGTACATAGACTAGAACTGCAAATTTTTATAATTTTTGTGCTGCGCATTCATCAGTTAGACTAGATATAGAGACGCAATTCCCGCATTTCCTATTTTTGACATGGTTGTCAATAATTAGAAATCAGGAATTTCGTCTCTAAATCTAGCCTAACTGGTGAATGCGCAGCACAACAATTATAACAATTTGCAGTTCTAGTCTATGGACATGTTTACATCATATGGTCATATTAAGAAGCCAAAATAAAATCACCGATTTTTTTATGATTTTAGCCTGGGCCAGTCCCTTTATTATGTATGGAAATGATTTAGTGCATGATTTAAAATCTGTTGCGGAAGGTAATGTATTAATATGAGTGACGAAAAAATTAACTGTCTAAGCTTACTTTATGCTGATGACCTAATTCTTATGGGTGAATTAGAGGAAGGGTGTACTTGATGTGGTAAATACTTGGTGTAATACATGGGGTATGAAGGTGAATGGTAACAAATCAAAGGTTGTTCAATTCCGTGGAACACATATACACCCCTGTCAGATTTCGTTGTGTGGTCAAAAAGTACTAGAAGCAGTTCGCGATTACAAATACCTGGGCTTGCTTCTAAATGAATTTCTCGATTTTAAATGTAGACCTATACGAGTCAGGCTGTCGCCAAATCTGCAAATAGAGTTTTGGGTTTAATGATTTGCTGCGTCGGTATGTGTTGATGTTGACGCAGCTTTGGCTCAGAGTTGGTTCGATGTATTGTGCTGAAAAATGAGTAATTTTTATCAATCATTACTGTATTATTATTACTAATATAATCACTTACAGCTAAATCTTTTAAAAGTTGAAAATGATTAAAATGTAGTATTAATAAATTATTATTAATCTTATTATCAGATTATAGATGAACAAGGCCCGTCGGCGACGGAAATAAGCCTCAGCCTCTAATCATCGTTTAAAAGTGAAAATCATCTGAAGCTCACGCTCGACAATAGCCCGCCGCCATTATTAAAATTGTCGGTCGGCCATTTTGAATTTTATCAAGTTTAATTTTTTATGGTATATCCCTACCTGAAACTGCACATTTTTTTAATGGTAATGGGCTAGCTATCTGGTCCAGTTTTCCAGATATTACGCATATTGAAAAAATAATGACCGATAATAAGCCTTTTTTGGCCGCCATTACCAAGTTTCTGCCCGAATCTTGCCCAATTTCGAACTTATCTGAGCTATTAGTGAAATGGATATAGGCCCCTATGGTATAAATTTTGGAGCGAAAAAATATGTTGAGTGAATCGCGTTAACGAGAAAAATTGTTGATCGAAAAAAAGTCAAGGTCGTAAGGGTCACAGAAAGGTCAAATGTGAAATTAGTCAAGCTTTAGTCATGATTAACCTGTATGTGAAGTTTAATGTGCATTGCAGTTATGGGGAAGAAGTTATAATGCTAACAGTGGCGGACAGACGGACGGACGGACGGACGAACGGACGGACGCACGGACGGACGCACGGACGGTGCGCCTGGGGACAACAATAGGCATCCGCCAAAATTTTGACAGAGGCCTAAAAACCTGCAATTTTGAAAGTTTCAGGTTTTTTGTCATCTCGTCATGTATAACTTCTTATGCATGTTATAACTTTTCTAGTTTTATTTTTATTAACTGGCGTGCGTGCGTGCGTATGTGCGTGCGTACGTGTGTGTACATACATAAATTAGATTTCTGTATAAATGTGAGTATGTATAGACGCATACATGTATGTACGCTAGTATGTATGTGTAGGCGACACAGCAAACATAAGACGTAGGTTTACTATTGGCCCACCATCAACGACTTTGGCCCAACATAAAGCCAATGTTGGCCCAGCGTCTCATGTTTGCTGGGTAAGTGTGTAAGGTTGGTCTCTCATAACTCTTGAAGAGTGGCCTGGTTACTTAACTATTTTTTTATTGCGTATGTGTCACATTGTTGTAACTGGGGTGAGACATTAATAAACAATTTGTCTGAATGTCTGTCTGCTAATTATGAAGGGTAAATGGGAATGCAAGTTTAATGAAGTGTTCCGATAAGAACAGTGTTTGTACTAGAGTTAGGTACTAATACGTGTCCTCACACTGCCGACGCGACAGGTCAGAGCGCAGACTTAATTACCGGAGCTTTAAACCTCTGAGTCCCGATATAAAACAAATTATACGTCTATCATTTGTATTAAAACTTAACATGTAATGATAATTACATAAAATTTGGTGAATTGTGAAATCTATATAGACACTTAAATGCAAAGTTTGGAGTTGTATAATTACGATATTCTCTAATTATTATTTATGACGGTCTTTATTATCACGGGCGGTTCAGCCATATATGGTTAATCTATGGTTGAACCAACGCTGGTTTAATGTTAGCCAACCATCTGCGTTGACGGTTCAGCATTAGTCCACCTGAGCACTGCATGAACACTACTTGCTGTAGCGAGACGTTTTATCAAGAAATAATCTGATATACACCTAACGCAGTCAGCTTCCTAAAATAGCATATAATTTTGTAAATAATCACTTGCATTATTTGTCGGTTAATACCACCTTGTCACAAAATTATTTTTTGAAATTGTATTGTGCTCGCATTAGCTATCATGTTTAATTGTGCTTATTGACGACACTAGCTAACATACACATTAAATAAAAAAAGTTACCAGGCTACAGCACGCAGACAGTGTATGGTCAGAAGTAGCGGGATGCTTTATCAACTTCTATATTATAACTAACGGATCAATCGTATATTTCAATGTAGAACATTTAATTTTATTTTCCATATAACTTTTGTACTTTTGTTACGAAGCAGAATGCACTATTACTATTATTTTTTATTAAATAGCAAAATACACTACCAAAATACGTTACAATATGTAATGTATTTTGCGTAGTTTTTAACTGACCTTCGACCCGGTATAGGTCCCCTATCAATAACCTTTCACTCTAACATATTATAATGACGGTGAAAAGTTGATATAGGTCTATCGTGCGTGCATGGAATAACTGAGATCCATGCTAAATTTGAACCACATTTTGATATCCTGAACATTTGTTGCAAGCCTATCCGAATGATTTAAATATCACAAGAAATGATTCATGTTTTACGTTTTATTCCGTAAATAATGACATCTCAGCCAAAACATGTCCGCATTAAAAGGGTTAAATCACAAATTTTACAATATTTTTCACGTTTTTTAAAGAAACTGCATTAATTATTTATCACAAAAAAACATTATCATTCTGTTAGTCGCTTCGGTGTGTAGAAAATATGTGCTTAATTAGAAGTATCTTTACATATACAAACAAATCAGTTATGGTAATCCTTGTACTAATTCAAAACCTTCCTTATATTACAATAACCAAAGATTGATATCATATAATAATTTCCTGCATGATGAACAGGTTGTAAGGGCCATCATGTGCAGAGACAAGAAGTGCCTCAGATGTTTACACATAAATGTCACGTAATAAGAAATTGTTCAAAATAAATGCAAAACACAAAGTGTGTGTATATGTATGTTTTGTATGTACTAACAGTCCTATATAGCCAGGTCTATACAGTGCATTGGGAATTTGCTGAACACAGCCGCCTCATTTGTATATGATAGGCCTATATAGTTTATCTATGCTTTTAATGAAGGAAAAAATTGCTGGGTAGCACAGTAATTAATCTACGGTCCCTAAACCAATGAACATAATAAAGATATATAATAGTGATGAACAAAGACAACGAAGGATTTGGCCAATAAATTTCCGCTGGTTACATAATAACTGTGATAATTACGTAACCAACCCGCATCATTATAGCCGAAATTAGGCGGCTATAAACATCTTATAATGTATTCTTGTAATATATTCAGCCAACTACATTAAGCTGCATGATATAAATTTATAATAGGCCTACCATTTATTAGTATAATCAAGAATATATAAACCATATTATAATGGTTATATATTATTGGTATAATGCACAAGTCTATGTAATATATATTTAAAGGTTATCAATTGACTTATTCTTAATAGGTTTACAGGATGGGTGTGAAATATTGATGTGAGCAGCAGCGCTATTATAAAAAAAAACACTGTGCTTTTACCGGGAAACCATTTATATACCAGGGAAAGCACGTACATGTGCACACGGCACGCACAGGACAGGGATCCCCCTCCCTAGAGGCAGATCTTGGCCTGTAGGGCGCCAGCAAGGCAGAGACCGGGATACCCCGAGTCCTGCTGTGAAGCATCCACGCCCGGCATCCCTGTTTATGCAAATATTAGCCTTCAGCGTAACAGGCGCGGTGATGTGTGGTCCAGGACCGGTTTAATTACTTATAATTGCAATCTTTACAATTTTACACAATTAATGTACGGTCCCCAAACCAATGAATAAATATATATAATAGTTATGAACAAAGACAACAAAGAATTTGGCCAAATTTTTTTGGTTAAACTTCATATCAGTGCCGCTGGTTACATAATAACTGTAATAATTACTTAACTACTACTAAATCTGGTATGGTAAAGAGAAAACGCTTATATTATGGAGAATAAATGTATAGTTAACCAGCTATATTTATAAACACCCAGCTGCTTATAAACCTTTGCCGGAAGTGCACTGCAAGTACTTATAAACTCACGACCGTTTATAAATGGGAAGACATTTATAAAGGACTGGACCTGTACCGCATTTTAATTGCCTTTCAACACATCTCTGTCGCACCGCATTTTTTTCCCAGCACCCTTTAACGTCTCTCTGTCACCTAGCTGGCATGTTAAGAAAAAAACCCTGCAAAATATAGTACGATACTATAATTTGGTAGCAAGGTCACTGAGGGTATTAGAAAACATGCCGAAGGTGGACACAACTTGTGTCTACATTAACAAGCCCTGATTTGCATAAATTAAAAATGGCTGCCAAAAAGCCATACAAACACCATAAAATCTGTCACATAATTTTTACAGCAACCTACAATGCCTCTATATGAACATTTGATGGTACAGCAGATCAATTATCTAGTTTATGTTAAAACTTTAAGGTTAAGGCCACGCCGTGAGGTCGAAGTAAAGGTCAAATTCGACTATCATTGACCCACATAGCCAGTGCTAATGTTGTCAAACTATTATTAATGTTGTTCCAGGGTATCATGGTTATAAATTATATTCATTAGCAAAAGACATAGAAACACATTGTGGGAAACTTTAGTTTATATATCAAAATGTCAAAAATTGGGGATCCATATTGGAAAGGAAACCATCTTGTAGCTGTGCTGTAAGGACTTCGTTCAGGGCATTTTTAACCCTCCTTTTTTCAATAAATTCAAGTAATTAATAAAAAAAATATATGTTTCACAAAATATGTCTATACGACTTATTAATACTTTTGAATGTTTATTTATTCAAAACATGGGCGGATTCATAGTGTGTGGGGGACTTACACTCCCTTCTTAGACAAATTATTATAAAAAGTGCCATAAATTGAATAAAATGGTTGAAACTGTGATAAAAGAACTAAATTCACTACAAAGCTGTACAATGGTATACTAATCCATATTGGGAGGGGAGCCACCTAGTAACTGTAGCGTAAAGGGTTCGTTCAGGGCATTTTCAAGCCCCCCCCCCCTTGTGCATTAAAAAAGTCTAGTATATGTGCCGGTAATTATTAAAAAAAAATATGTTTTACAAAATATGTCTACAAAACTGGTTATTAATGCTTTTAGCACTTTATTTAATCAAAACAAAGACGGACCCATAGTGCGTGGGAGACTCACACCCCCTTTTTCGACACATTATTATTATAAGTCCCTAAATTGAGTAAAATGGTTTAAAATGTGATAAAAGCACAACATTTTGTACAAAGCTGCACAATGATTTTTTTTAAATTGTAATTATTAAAAACAATTATGTTTCACAAAATATTTCCAGAAAACTTTACATTAATGAAAACAGAAGTGGACCCACACATCCCTCTTTTGTTTAATTATTAAAAAAAATGCGCTAAACTGGCTTGAATATACAAAAAATATCCTTGAGGCGGCAAATTACCCACGTCAACTACAAAATCTGGAATCGCTCTTGCATTTAAATATTAAATACAACAAATTATTATTATTTTTTGAATGTGATTTGTTACAAGAAAATGCAAATAATTACCACATTACCTAAAATTAAACTTTTATCAATATCTCAAAAACTAACATTGTTGGAAACTAGGCTAGGTTGTGCGGATCAGCTGTTTCGTGTGCGATCCATTTAACAATGTGGTACGCACATGATGGAGTACCATTCTGGTATCAGCCTCCTTATGATCACATGGGCTAATGTTCTTCAGGTTGTGATTCAGATCTGAGCACACTGCAGATGACTCTTTTGTAGTCACAACTACCTTGCAGCAGGTACGACCATACATTCTACTTCCTTAGATAGGAGGGTAAATGGCTCTTCTGATCTTGCTGTAATCAACTCTTAGAGAATCAACCCAATTTGACGGTATCTTGGTGGAAAGAGTCACTTTCAGTCGATCGCCAGTCTTTCGACTCTGTCGAATGTAATGTTTAAGTGAATTATCAAGATAAACATCCCAAACAATGTCAAGCCTGTTGATATTTTTTAGCCAGTTTTCAATGTATTGTAAGAATACATCTTGACCATACTCCCGATAGTTGTTGCTGTCCCAGGGCGGATGAATTGCACCAGAAGCGCATCAGCCAAAATTGAGGTTGATGGTGTTGATTGTGGTGGATCTACAATGAGATCAGCGACTCACGAGATTATGTCTAATTTTATTACACCATGTCGCATAAGGGATAGTGTATGACAGGCATTTTCAGGTGAGAATACAACTTTTCAAATTGTTCCTCATTTTCAATTATTCAAAACTGTAACGACCAATAAATAATTCACTTTATGAGCATACATGAAATGTTATTATTAGACTATCTGACTATATTACACAAACCTCTCATCGTTTTTAGTGTCATTTTATTTGTTTTGAAAATAGTTTTAAAAAGTAAATAAAAGAGCCTAGCAACACAAGGGAGACGAGCACGAGACGAGCCAATTAAGTAATTGGCTTTTAATTGACCTTACAACATTAAACCTTTAACTTGGAATTATTTTATTCGGGTAACATGGAAAAACTACAATATATATGTTTTATTCCTTTGAGGGAAATCTACTCTGACCTTGACCTTAAAAAAAAGAAATCGACTTTTAATTACTAAAACAAAGAATATTGGTGCTCCACTCCCCTGAAAAAATACACTATAAATGGTTTATACATTACTATAACAATTTCATGGCTAAATTTGCGAAATGTTTCAGATGCAAAGGCGGCCATCTTTAATTCATCCAAATGAGGCCGCTCTGTCATAGATACAGAGTGTGTCCATCTTGTTATTGTTTAGTAAGGTCCTTACGCATATTCCTACCAAATTAGAGCATTGTACTATGATTTGCAGATTTTGGTACATTTCATGCACTTAACTCTTTCCCTGCGAAATTATTTCAAAATATGACGTCATATTGCGTAATTATTTGAAATTGACCCTTTATTACCAGATCTGTCATAACTGGGGATTCCCAACCATAGTTATTATTTTATATTATGACGTCATTATCGAGTACGGAAGGCTTGAAGACATTCACGTCCTCCCTTTCAGGCTTGCGTGCCGACAGGGGTGACTGGGAGCCGTCACAACCACAACCAAGTGAATCACTTTACTAGACTTTATGTAATGGCACAGTAATGCGACATCCGCAGTGTAGCACAATGTCGCATTAGTGCGACATCCGCAGTGAAAGGGTTAACAAGCCCACTGACCTTCTAATGCCTTCTTATCGCTCTTTAACGCCATACCGTCGCCCTTTAACACCTTCCCGTCGTCATGCAGCACCTACATTGTTGCCTTTGCCCATATTCCATTTTTTTGGGGGGGGGGGGCAATATTATCTATATTGTGTTATACTGTAGATCTTGTAATATTCCCGAGGTTATATTTTTTGCGAATATCGCGAAAAATATTATTATAATAATAATAAGAAAAATGGAAATTCGTGAATTCTAAGCTTCATGAAAAGTCCCAAAATCAGAAATTTGCGAAAATTACCAGATCTACAGTAATTATTTAATTTCTAGTTTTTTGGAGATTAACAATGTAGGCATATTGGTCACAGTAGCGTTAAATTTATGACAATTTGTATACAAATATGACTGTATAACTATTCTATTATTATTTATTTGTTTTGTTACATCAAAATGTTTTTAGTGTTTATTTATTTTGGTGACCTTAGATCCCATTTTGCGGTCAGTTGATCATGTGCTGAAACATGGCTTCAACCTTTTTATCTTCATATATTTGTTTATCTTTTTAAAGTCAAGCCTAGCTAGCTCCTGCAGTATGAACGTGTGTACTGGCAGTTATGGAGGTGATGGTGTATGTAATATAATGTATCTGGGGATGTGCTGCATCTTTTTGTAAAATATCGCTAATAACGAGCGATAATATTTGAATTATAGTGTTTTTTTCATTTACATGCTAACTAAAATTATACTCTACGCTGGCGTCAGAACGTGAGTGGATATCCAGAAGGGACAACAACGTGGAACAATTTAAAATACACGTGACTGTGTTACATAGAATTCAGAGATGTACATTGTCTACACACAGATGTCGCTCAGGTCTACCCTCAATCTGGATTCCGAAGTCAGAATGATACAACTAACCACAACATATAATACTGATAAGCATCAGTCCATATAGAGGACAACAGGATACATATTATTGTTGTCGTCGTTAAATGTTGTTGCTTTCAGCGTCCAGCTATTAGTTTTATACCAATTATTGTCGTGTAATTCCACCGATGTGAACATAGATGCATAAAGCACATGAAGCACCATATGGTATTTGAAAAATGGTACACAAAGAGCATACGACATCAACGCAATGCATGTTGTTTGAAGGTCGAAAGTATTAAAACAACAATTAGTGATTGTCCTGGGTGTTCTGGGTATCCTCGATTTAAAAATAGGAAAACATAGTTTGTTTGAAATGTTAAACGAGACGAAGGTATTACACGGTACAGTAATCGTTAAAATAATAATTGTGTCATTTTCTCACACCAATTTGAGAGTCGTGACTGTGCCTGTAGAAAATTATCCGCAAATGTAAGCCTATTCAACGCATTGTTGAAAATGCTCTATTTGATACATTTTAATGTTTTAATGTTACGTGGACTTCCTCTTACGTACAGGCTGTGCCTATCAGTGATCATCATAAAATATTATTATCTGTAAATTTGAAATTAATAAAAGGACCCGGTAGTCATGTTTCGACTAACGATTATACCTCGGCAAGCACGGGACGTTGAGCCTACATGCACATGATGCATGTTGGTGTTGGCCTAATGTTGGTCCACCGTCGCCGGTGATGGTACAACATTCAGCCAGCATTTATCCAACGCCTCCTATTGGCTGTGACGGTACGATCCTAGACAGTGCGTGTGTGTATTATATCTATGATAACCTGATAACGGCACGTGGATGAAAAGTGGTCACAGCCAGACAAATAATATTGTTCTAATCCGGTTTTAGTCTCATGATATTATTCCGCACACATTATACCACTGTAGGTCTAAAAGCGGAGCAGACAATGGCGACGTTCATCACATCAGCACTTATTTTATTCTGTGGAATTTTAAGTCATTTGCCCGTGACCACTGCAGGTTAGTTCAATTCAATAAAATATTCTTTATTACAATTAGTGGAGGGATGTGTCCTGTTATTTTCAATAGCACTCGAAGCCCTACATGCTGCTGAGACCCCTTTGGTGCTGCTGAGACCCCCAAAATCCTGGTGCTGCTGAGACCCCCAGTCCCATATTCTTCTGCTGCTGAGAACCCCAGATTATTCTGCTGCTGAAACCCCCAGTCCCATATTCTTCTGCTGCTGAGAACCCCAGATTATTCTGCTGCTGAGACCCCCAGTCCCATATTCTGATACTGCTGAGACCCCCAGCTTCGTCTGCTGCTCAGAAACCCATATTCTTCTGCTCCTGAGACCCCCATATTCTTCTGCTGCTGAGACCCTCGAGATTCTTCTGCTGCTGAGACACCCAGATTATTCTGCAGCTGAGACCCCCCAGATTCTTCTGCTGCCGAGAACCCCAGATTCTTCTGCTGCTGAGACCCCCAGTCCCATATTCTGATACTGCTGAGACCCCCAGGTTCTTTTGCTGCTCAGAACCCCAGATTCTTCTGCTGCTGAGAACCCCAGATTCTTCTGCTGCTGAGACCCCCAGTCCCATATTCTTCTGCTGCTGAGACCCCAGATTCTTCTGCTGCTGAAGCCCCTCAGATTTTTCTGCTGCTCAGAACCCCAGATTCTTCTGCTACTGAGACCCCCAGATTCTTCTGCTGCTGAGACCCCCCAGATTCTTCTGCTGCTGAGACCCCCCAGATTCTTCTGCTGCTGAGACCCCAGATTCTTCTGCTGCTGAGACCCTCAGATTCTTCTGCTGCTGAGACCCCCAACTCCCCGTGCTGCTGAGACCATCACCCTTAATTCTACGTAAGTTTACGTAACCCTTAATTCTAGACAGCTTTGTGGGTACTTCCATATAGGTGGTCAAAATATAAAGTTCACCCTATATTTTTTACTGTTTTTTATTTTATTAATTTTGGACGTATACATGTTGGCTACTGAGGCTAAAAAAATGTTGTTGGTGACTTGTGCAGAAGTATACGTGGGGTGGTAGTAGCCCATGGGCATAATGACAATACTCGTAGGTGAATACAAATATTAATGTCGCTTTTTACCTTGGAGAGTTATTTAAGTTACGTAAACCCCCAGCCAACTCCGGAATCCGCATGCGCAGGGCGGTGTCTATATATACATGTAAATAGCCACCACAAGGGACTAAGAATATGCATATTACTCCAACGAGACATTGACCCAATGCTGTTATAATGTTAGACCAACGTTTGCGACGCTGGCCCAATATTTAGCCAGTATTGGGTGAGTGTGCAATGTTTGCTGGGAAAGCTCTCCCTGTCAATACATGTGGCGTGAGGGCAGCTGTTTCGAGCTCCCCGCCGTAGCACAACAGTTTTCTTTTGAACCCGACACCCAGCTGTAGCATTGGCTTAATTATATCCTCGTATATCTCGGTTGATTATATGGACTTGCTATGATTCGGGAACTTGCTCTTAAAGCGGCGTTGTGTATGAAACGTATTAAGTATTTATATGCTGCTTGATGCATGGTTTGACGACTGTGGGTGTGGCTTGATATGTAATTGTGGAATACCCATGGGCCACTAATGCATCCTGGGGACCGTTTATTTTAACAGTGGACTTTACCTTCAATTGTAATAGGCTAAAACAGTGCAATCTGTAGATGAAAAATGAATGACGTGCAAATAATGAGGTGATTGGTCATATTTGATTCTTTATAGATTTACTATAGCAGGGCTCAAATGTTCATTTACCTCCTGCTGCTGACCATTCACACCCTACCTATGCATGTGAATATATTCAACAGTGCCAACAATGTGGAGAACAATGCCAATAGGATAAATAGAATATACACGTGGAAACATTTAGTAGGACAGCCTGTACAATTAATGCCTTCACTATATATTCAAGTAACATAAACTCAAAAAGATCAGTTTTATTATCATCTAAAGTAAAGTATACAGCTGTTCATTGACATCAATTATCCGTCATATTAAATAAACAACAAATATTATTTCTACTTGTAATATAATATAGTATACATTATGACCTTTTATATTTATATATAATTATACTCTAATGGACTGATGAATACAGACAACTAGTATATAATAGAATTATACATGACATTGTATAGAATCTACCTAAAGATATAGAATAGGTTAGAAAATAAGATATTTATGGGTAAGGCGTAAATAAAGAAATATAAACAAAGATATTTAAATTTCCAGTGACCCAACTTAACACACAAAATAATACAAAGATAAATCCTGAGTATGATTTCTATTATATTAGCAAAAACACACTTGCATGTCACAGCACTTGCAGAATAATGATTAGTGGATGTTTCACATGTAAATTTACTTAGGTGTTTTTTTAAAGATGTGTACGTCAATAAAAACGCAAGCACGTAAACGAAAATTGCCACTTGATCCACAAAGTATATAACGACGTGCAACAAATTAAGATTAACTTGCATTTCACACCACCCTATTGAACAGAGTCTGTCAAAAGTAGGATTGTGTCGCACGTTAAGCAAATAATGAGTCATATAAGTCGATACAATAAACAGCCATACAAACCCTGTAGCCAGCCCGACCCACTTCAACCAGGTACACTGGTATCGAAACGGAAACATAATTTTCAGAGCAATCATAAAGCTTAGGCTTGATTTAAATATTATTATACCCTCAAGTGAGATGTAAAGTACTGCATTTAATATAATGCATGAGATACTGGTTTTAAAAAGTAACAATTTAACTTTAAATATATCCATTGTAAAGAGGGAAACTAGATACAACGAACATAAAATGTAACCAACCGACTGATTCATCAACATTATTGAATGATGTATTTTAACTTGATATTTGCTATTTTTAGACAGTGTCTGCATAGCTTGTTTTATTAACATAATTAGTGAAATACACAAAGAGAGTGAAGATAACAAATAAAAGCTTATCTTTGTTCTAAGAGTCGCAAAAATACCATAACATGTCATGTGATATTGTTTTGAGAAACATTTAACATTATCTGAAAACATGCAGCACAACTGAAAATCAGTTACTTTTACCACAAGGTTGATATTAAGATTATAATCATACTCAATCTGAGCTGCTATTTTAGGGTGATAGGATATAAATTGTAGATCTATTAACGCCAAGCGACCTTTATCAATTATTATGGCTATTTCATTCAAATTATTCCCTATCAAACATAAAACTTTGAGATACACGAGAGATAATGTACGTCCATATTTGAAAGTGTCCAGCAAATTAAAAGATAGGTCTAGATACACAGCTCTATGAAATAAGAGGGACGTTAAGAACAACGTATTTGTCAGTCTGTTGTGTCTAAAATCAGCAAATAGTATGAATAACAATTGATCAGTGTCATCATATACAACGTCTACAGTATTAAGTTCACAATGTGATATATTTAAATAAAGTAAGCCGATAAATTTCAAACTCTTTGCAATCAAAACATGTTGAGTTCCTTTTATGATTAAGCCCTTTTTGTAAAATACTTGCCCCCTCTCTATCATAGGCTCTGAATTGTTTGTGTAGCATGTCATCACATAAGCTTTACATTCACAATTAGAAGGACAGGTGTCACATCCCAGCTCATCATCCATGGAATAAAGACAATTAATATGTTTGTCACATATTTCATATGTGGATATACACTTCTTTTCTCCACGGCATTTAAGATAACCGGGGCAGCTGAGTTTCGCCATGGAACATGTTCGTTCATCTTCACCATATATACAATGATATATGTTATCACAATAATACGATAGAGGAATACAGACATGGTCATGACATTTAAACATACCAGGGCATAATAATATAAAACACAAAGACCTACAGATAGGTGAGTTACACGTATTATTCTGTCCTCTAGCAAGGCAAACATCATTTAATTTAGTATTCTGCCTAAGTAACAATCCTGGAACTAGCCTGTCATATTCAGCTGCATGACTAACATTTATAAAAGATATCTTACTCGATTTAGTGCATGTATATTTACGTTCCTGTGAAAACATTCTAAATAAATCTCGTGATGTAAATTTATTCGATCTAAAGGAATGTTCTCTGCTCCTCTTGGTTATAGACAGCCCAGTCATCGGGTTGTTTACAATGCAAACTTCGTCTTCCGGGAGAAATACGTCTTGAAAATATAAACCATCACATACTCCATGTAGAAGTACTTTATTCCCAACATTTATGTCACAATCATTATCTGGTAAACAGGGCAGCGTCACATATTCGTCCATGTCCCTTATATTATACATACATCCAATTTCGTCACTGTAGTCAAAACAATCAAAAACATGATCGCATTTGTAAATATATAATAGGCAAGTTTTGTCAACACATTCAAAGAGATTGTTTTGACATTTGTTTATATTTATATCAGCAGGTTTCTCGCATATTAAACCTGATATCTTGATTTGTTCCGAACAAGGTCTGCATTTTACTCCCCATTCATCAGCCACATACGAGTCATCTTTATAGTCATACACTAATTCTAAAAATTCAACAATTGAACATGTCTGATTATTCTCAGCGAAAAATGTCATGGTGGCGTTCATTTCACCTAGTGCTTTGTAAATATTTAGAAGAATCCAAGGAAACATAGACTTGATAGAATCTCGGTTCAGTCGTCTCCCAAATAGCATGTTTCTAATATTAACACTGGACATATTCTGAAGGGTGTGGACAAATTGTTCTGTAATATATGATGTAACTCCGTGCATTTTGGCAATTCCGTATAGCAAATCTGATTTCAATTTACTGCTCCCGCTTGTTACATTAACACGATCTGATATGTCAACTCTATATACGGTCGCATTGTGTAAAGAACATAAGTATTGACTATCATGGAAAGATATTTCACGGTGGCCTGTATCTTGGACGAGTAAACAGGTCTCAGTGTCTTGCAGTAATAACCAGTCACCATCACATTTCATTGTTGGTTGTGTTGATCGTGGAAACAGTTCAATTAAATCTTTTTTAGGTTGACAGAAATAAGACGCGTAAAGTTTTACATCACAAGGAATTGTTACCCATGGATAATCAACTCTAATGATGTCCGTTATTGCAGCAGTACATTTGTGGTATTTCGAGTATTGTGGTTGTGTTTGAGTATAATTCACATTACGCTGTTCCCTAATTTTTACATAATAACCATTTGTGAACATGTATGAAGTACGTGTGAAATATTTAATATCCACAGGGTCATACCAGTCTATCTCAAGAAGAGGAGATCCATCTATCCAGTGACTGAACGTTTCCTGGAAAGTAAATAAAATAGAAATACAAATATTTTTACAGATGTAAAATATTTCTGTTACATACTATCTATACTTTTCTAGTAATTTTAATTAAAATATTATTTATAACATTTATGTTCCATTATAACAAAATAGCTGCGATATATTTGCCCAAGCAGTAAGCAAACCTAAACTGGAAACTATTTGAAAAGAAGTAAGCCTAGTAGAGAACCACATTGGTCTGCTAAATAATACAATTTTAAAGCAAGCTCTAAATAATTTTGTGATTGAAAGATATATTGTTGAAACCACTTCATGACACATACAAACCTCTGTATTTTCTCTTAGTCCTATGAACATCAATTCGCGAAAGTCCTCTGCCATACTGAAGTGATAATCTCTTATTAGCAAGGGAGGCATCTTATCATATTGAAGTAAGGTCATGTTATGTGCCTCACAGCGCGTTTGTGCTTCTATCCACGACACTTTCCTGTGAGAAAGGTTACAAATTGATTAATTATAATATGTCTTAAAGAAATTCAAAAACCGTTCAATAGTGCATTTGAATCATCAAAAATGTCTTCGTTATTTAAGAATAACAATGTTATAGGTCTGCGACCATTATAGGCCTACTAATCCAATTGCTGAGGAGGGTCCTATGTGCACTTTGAGGTCCCCTACGTTATATTACTCAACAAATTCGTTTAGAGTACCACCCCAGGAGTAAAAAAACTAGAGTAGACATGCTGGATCATGGTAGCAGCTCAGGAAAACGATTTTTAAAATGGTCGCCGTAAGCCATTCTGAAAAAACCTATATAGCAATATGCTTTGCACCAGTTGGCCAATTTTGATGATCAAATGGGAGGTTTTTCAAGGTGCTGAATCGATTGGAAAGTGTTTCAAAATGACCTAAAGTAAAGATCATGCGAAATTCTGCAAATTTTATTTTTATTCATATCTTGATTTATAATTGGCACATGTAGTAGGCTACATGGGCCAGAATTGGTTACCATGCACCCCCACCAATCACCATTTTGATCAGGGGCTTCCTGGGAATGTAACCAGGAATAACTTTAGGGCGTGATATGGGTTTCGTCCAGTTTTTAAATGGTCGCCATCTAATTTAGACAATATTTCCACTTCTAATTGAAATAGAATCATAATTTTGGTGTCTACACCTTTGTTTTCAGGGTGGGAGAGTTGAAGGAAAGCACTTATAGAAAATATTGAGTCATTCCTATATGATAATTTTGAAAAATCCAAGATGCGACCGGTGAAAATCATTTTATGACAAAATCCGGATGCTTATATTGAAAAAAAAAACTTTCAGAAATACGTATTGATATCCTTTGTTGCAATTTAACCAATATGTCGAGTTCTAATTAATTACAATTCTAGTATCTACAGCTATGTCTTCTGAGGTCAACGAATCGCGTGAAATAATTTAAAAGATACTGGAGCAATATACTTTACCTCAAATTTGAAATATTGGGGCATTTCTGTATGGCAATTTTAAAAATAGCCCAGATGACTATATTTCTTTTTTGACAAAATCACAAAGTCCATATATTGAAAACCAAATTATTTTGCTGACATTTCATGAAAGAATTATTGTAGGACTGGTGGCATGCATGGTAATTAATATAGCTTTGTGTCTCTGAACTTGTACATTGCGAGCAGTTACGTCCGGCCTAAAATCCAGAAATGAGTATAGCTTTTATATTGATATCCTGCATTGAATTTTTTTCCAGCCAGCTCAATTCACACTAGCCCTGGTTGGATCTAATAAAGGGACCAGATCTGGTTGAATCCAACAATTGGACCAGCTAGCTGGATCCCCAAAAGTGGCCAGCGCTGGCTGGATCCACTGAGCTCAGATTGGATCACGGAAAGGATTAGCTCTGGTGAGATAAATCATACAATGTTAATTCAACATTTAAACATTATCATCAGTGCGAATTACAATCACTCGCCTTATCATGTCATGGCCCTTCCTTGAGTCGCGCCTCCATGGGCGGATCTAGCTTTTCAGTGAGGGAGGGGGTAAAAATTTGACAAAAACATATTTTACTGTAAAGGGGTCGAGGGGCCCGCCCCCGGGGAAATTTGATTTCCAAAGGTTTTCTCATGCAATCTAAGGCATATTGGGCGCTGTTTCTCACTCAGCATATCACTAAATCATAAGGAAACCCCTAAATGAGGGGGGGGGGGGGGGGGCAACCCCCCTAACTATCCCCCCTTGGATCCGCCACTGGACTTTTCGGTTGGTTGATTCTCAATGGTGTTGTGTTTTAGCTCCTACGACCGTCTTTCTTTGTTGATACAACTCAAAATAATTTGCAGAGCGCGAACTCACGATGACAGCTTAGTGCGAAAGTGTATGTTGCTAAGATAAAACAACGCAATTTAAGTCAACTTCTTATATTTAATAATTTGTAAAATTATAGGAAGTTATATATGCACTGCAAATGCTGTAGCAATAATTGAGCTACTGGTCTATAGGAACCACAAGGTTAAACAAAGACGCTTTTTATTTTCGATCAGCTGACAAAAATAATATTCGGCGTGCAACAATCATTTAATTACGCAGGATATGTAAGGGCTGTGCGTGTCTAATACAGATAGGCCTAGCGTATAAATAGATTCTGTAATAGAAAACAATTATTACAAGCGATACAAACAAACAGATTATCATATTTATAACAAGATCATAATTCGAGAAGATTATAATTCGCTAGGCTACTTTTTATTAGCTTGACTTAGATAATCTTATTAGCGTACAGAAGGATTATCACCTGTATAGCGTGATTACACCTCTGCGATCCCAAAAATCTTACAAATTGCTATGTAAATACATATAGTGAGGCAAAACATAACAATTCCGTCATGATTTTCTGTATTAGTTACGCCTATTGAACGGAATAATCATCTGATGTATGTTTACACAAGAAAGTAAAAATTATATCTAGTTAATGGACTATAAGTTACATAGGGTTATTCACGGCTGATTGATTTCCCGTTCACAGCTGCATGGCCTGATCACCTAAACAAACGATACTATAACACTAGAAGCGTAATGAAAGAAATAATGTTTCACCCCAAGTTGATCATAATGACTCCGAACCTGCTAAACGAACTAAACAAACTTGCAAATCAGTTTTAAGTGCACGTGATTGCCTGAATGATGCCACCATCACAGCAGCCAGCACAAAAAACAGACATCAATGAAAGACTTTTTACAGAAATAAGTATTTGTATATATATCTTTATATGTATTTAATAAAACATTCTATTTTATTTGTGTATTTTTTATTATATCATAACGTCATATTCCATACATTGGCTTAATAATTTATTGACCTTCATATCAACACGTAACAAGGCATATCTATGAACAGACTGACTAGTATCTCTCCATTCAAAAGTAGCTGGTTTCACAAATCGGACCGATTCCAAAATGGGATCACTTTTTGTCAGTCCCATGGGTGGTCCGATTTCCGGGTCTCCACTGTATATTCATTTGAAGCTCGGGACCATACGATTTATCAATTCTAAACAGCCGCCATCTTAGATTTCAAAAAGGCCGCCATGTAAAATCATTATCTATGGCTTCTAAACCACATGGAATCATGATTTTGGAGTCTAAACTCATTTTCAGGGTCAGGGAATCCCAGGTTTTTACTATTATCAACAACCTTAGATAACGTTAAATTTAATATCAAGATGGCCGCCAGTTGCTATATTATTTGTTTTTAATACCGGTATTTAATATAATATGTGTGACACTAATGGTTTCCCATAGTACTTGCCTATGGATTTAACTTCTTTATTTATCGATCTTGCCCAAAAACGTCATTAGTGGTGTCATTAAATGTGCACTAGGCGATGACATGGTTATATATGCAATCAATTTAGTCAGAGCTGCACAGATTGTGCGAAAAGACATTTATATTTTTTTAATTGTTCATTTCCAAATGACTGTGAGAAAGATGCGGTAATTTTGTTCGGATGATTCTTGAAGGCCCAAACATATTGAACATCACAGTAATGGGAACACAACGAAAGATCACATTGCCGTTATCCTGTCTGAACTAGGCCTGCTACAGTTCAATGCAGTGAAATCATCACGTGATGCATCAGATGTAATACAGCATAACAAAGACAGAGAGGCGCCATTACCCCTTTATCTCAACAGACTCAGTCATGCCAAAACAAGAAAAGGGAGCTTATATATAAACTCTACAGCCTAGGGTTGTGTATCTCTACTGATTTGGTGAATACAGTATGTAACCAGTACAATGTAGTGTACAATGTAATGTCCACGATCATGTTGTCCCTGTGTACCCTTATCAATGCATATATGGCACAGGAATATCAGTGAATGGCCCAGATGCCGACGCTACTGGACCAGGAGAAGCTGAATGAAAATGCCCATTTGTCGTGGGCCGCATATTATGCCAGTAAACAGCCCATCTCAGACAAGTCAGTGTCAAATGTTGCACTTCTCCCCATGTTCCGAGAAAACGCTCACACGACATGCATGCCATGGTTTTACATGCTATGGAAATAATCAAAAATGTAATACACCATCTAAATCCTGAACAAGTGCCTGTGGTGGTTGAAGACCTTTGTATGCCATATCCAAACAGGTAGGCTACAGCGGTACGGACAGAAACTCCACGAGAAGATACATTTCTAATAATTATGAGAGGCTTACATATCGGAATTAATTTCTTGAAGTTATTAGGTAGAACAGTAATTTTTTGAAGGAGTGATTACGAAACCTCCAGAAAATAAACCACTCAGTGATATTGTCCACACACAAAATAAAGTCAAAGAGTCAGTGATCCCTTTCTGACATGGGGATCCTATGACAAGGTACACAAATTGATAGATTGCTTAGCCCGGTGTTCTACGTCATCAAACAATCCTTCAGATGTTGATGTTGTATGGCCCAGCTATTGTACACATGCTGAAACCGAGGGGAAGTATGACATTCAAAGATTACACTGATCATGCCTTCTTTCCGTACATTAACACTTAAATTAGCACTCTCATCAAACTGGATATTGTGTGGAACCGGTATTTGCCAGAAAGCCTGAAGCAACCAACAAGGGAATGCAGAACAAATAGTGATACAGCACAAAAAGACACAGAGTTCTCCTTGAACCTCCAATCCCCCAAAACTGGGGAAGTTTCCCGAGGGTTGACCAGAATAAGGATTTTGCTCACAATGTTTCAAGTCGTTTGATTCTGGAGGAAAGGTTATGATCAGCACACAAAAGGACATGTATGATATGTGAATACATATATGTATACATATATGCATGTATGAATTCCACGTGAAAACCACTAAAAATGTTAAAAGAAATATTTTATTTAGCTTTTGCTTACTACTATGTTGCATGGATAATATGCAAAGTAAATAGTTCTACATAAAATAATAATGTAGGATTCATTTACCGTCAATATTCACCGTATTTATATGACATGATACACCAAGTTTTACCGCCAGAACGGCTATAACACGTGCTTCTAGCAGAGGTATTTTGTCATCACCTCTAGCAAAAAGTTAAACGACTATTGTCAGCAAAAATATATTTTGTTACAGTATATGGGTAAAACCAAAAATTGGGGTAACTTTACATAAAAATAGTGTCCCCAGAACTTAAAAGGTCCGCATTTTGATTTAAATATAATAATAATAATAATAAATGGTTCAACTTCACGTTTAAGCATTATTACTTAATAATGTTTGGATTATTTGTAAAAAAATAAATATTTATATGGTTTTATAAGAGCTCTATGGCATGGAAACGTGGAAAATGGCATGTCCCCAGAGAAAATTCCACTATTTGAAACTTCACTGTAGGATACAAATACACAATAGAATTCTAATAATCACATTTCATGGCTGGACATTGTTAACTTAAACTGATCAATTATCAAAATTCGACTTAAAATTGATATCGATATATATAATTTTGATGAATAAACTTGTCCCCACATTTGCACTCTACTCCGTTACCATCATTGTAGCATGCCCCATCAAGTGAATAATCATGAACTAAAATTATATCAAGGTAGTTTGACACACTGAAGGGCCTTATACGAGTTTTTCACCTTGAAAGAATTAATATTGTTGAGTGACAAGTTATTCAAAACAGATATTACCAAAAAGTTAGAAAATATGCTTTTGTTTTTACTACTCCGTTCCTAGCCTTGTGGGTCTAAAAACGAGTTTGGCTGTATGCTTACATGCCTAGAACAGCTGCTATGGGGACTATTTCCACCTGTCTGATATATCTTTGAATTTTTGCCCATGCATTTTCATTAATCCCAAGAATACTTTTAATTTTACTACTCCGTTCCACTCTACTCCGTTACCAAGAAAAGGGAACGGAGTAGTGAATTGCCAAATTTTATGGGTTTTACAGTCATAATGATTGATGATAGTTTTTTAAAACATGGCTCGTTGTCCCCATATAAATAGAGCACCCATTTATGATCGATGTTATGAAAAGAGAATATACAGTTTATATTTATGTCGAGCCAAACATTTGGTAACGGAGTTGAGTATTTTTTGGCTTGGTTACGGAGTTGAAATAAAAAAAAATGTTTATCCCGTCAAATTTTCTTAAATTTTTAGCAGTTTTGAGATACAATTGTTTTGTATTATGCTTTAATAAGGATATCACGTTTAAAAGTGTGATGTCAAGCTAAACAAAGTAACATAATTTTTGAAATGGTTTGGATTTGGTAACGGAGTAGTAAGTGGAATGTTGCAACTTTTTTAAAATTACGTTTTTTAAGCGAAAATAAAATTTCTAGCGCAGCCAGTGACTTTTTTATGTTCTATTGGGATCAGTGCACCAAAGCCATCAAGTGGTTTTCCTCCTCTTTGATGGTCACCTCACTGCCATTTTTGATGCTACAAAATTACCCCAATTTTTGGTTTTACCCATATATACATATAATCACAATGTATTAGTTAGTTTAACTTTTTTTTGTGCGTTTTAGAAGTCTGATGACAAAACATTGTGGCAATGTCTAAAAAATAGATATGTCAAATCACCCGGTCTGATCACGTAACGAAATTGTTGAAAAAGGCTTATAATTTTATTTGATTTCCGGCTTTTAACTATTAAGAATTCGAATGTATTCATACTTCTTTTCTTGGGTAAATTTATAGAGTAAGTAGCTGCAAAATATTTCGTTCGATGTGTAGTAACTCATACAATATATCTGGTGAAATACAAATAATGTAAATAGATAAAAGACGCTGATCAGCTATATATCTAGTTGATATCTTGCAGATTTCCATATGTTCACATACTGTAACACAATGCAGTGCATTAAAATGTCAAAAAATGCTTCAGTACATTTATTTCACTATTTGTCGGATTATCGATGTTTTTTCCCCACATGTTGTAACACAGGATAACCAGCGACAAGGGTCACTTTGATTAACATGCCTTTATATTGGTAACATCAATTAATCATTTTGTACATTGTTTTTGTTTTCACACAAATGGGATGACAATAGGGACATATTAAAGATTTCCAATGTTAGCTATATATGACAGTTCAAAGTCACGAATTGATGTTTTTCTAACCATGCTGTGATTCTAAAATCATTGGTTGGAAGCCATCGTGGATTCTTTCAAATGCACCGAAATTATGGTATTGCTATAGTGTGTTTTAAGTGATTGCAGTCGAAACCCATAAACACCAGAATTGTGATTCTATGTCATTTAGAAGTCGAGATAATGGCCTAGCTAAATTTCCAACATAGGATATCAATAAGTATTTCTGGACGATAACTGCATAATATGGAAGATCAAAGTTATTTTTTATCACCATGCCTGACCTCATTACTATAACATTTTATATTTTTATAGAATGTTAGCAAATATGATTTGGTTTTCAACATAGACATTGCGATTTTGTCATTAAATTATTTTTGCCAGAAGCCATCTTGGATTATTCAGAATTCATAATATAGGAATGAACCAATTTTTTTATGAGTGGGTTCGTTCGATTCATTGACCATGAAAATATAGGTGTGGACACCAAAATTATTATCATACTGGAGATATTGTCCAAATTAGATATTCGTTGCGGCAATTTTAAAGATGGCCTAAACTGGTGCAAAAGATAGGCGTATCGACATATAGGTTTTTCAGAATTGCTCCCGGCGGCCATTTTGAAAATAGATTTCCTGAGTTGCTACAATGATCTAGTATATCTACCCAAGTTTTTCCTATAGGGTGGTCCTCTAAACGAATTTGTTGAATAACTTGGGGGACCTTATTAAAAATAACACAGGACCCCCCCCCCCCTCAACAAGAGGACATTTTTATGTCTTTCAGTGCGGGGATAGATAATCTGACGCATATAAGTCTCTTCCCACACTGAAAGGGTTAATGCTAGGTTATGTCATTTTGTCACTTTTATCGCGACAAGAGATGATCGACACTGAAAAGCGAGATACTATATGCACTACTCCTTTTCTTTAATCATGAGTTATATTTGTGTTACTTAATAATATGGACTGTAAAACTGGTCCTCAAGTTTCTACGTCACAGCTGATCTAAATGAGTTGACATGTTTAACAATAAATAAAAAAAACGTGAAATAGCTTACCTTTCATTGTAAAATTTAAATAATCCTATGTCGTAATCTTTCCCGCCAATTGTATGCTGTGGTCTAAAAAATGTTAATACCATTTGACAAACTTGCGCGAAAACACATTTATTCTCTGGGATAAAGATTGTGACACGAAAGCCTCTATGATAGTGGCCTGTATATATAGTATGACCGACTTGTGTAGTATATTCAATGATGGTATTGCTATCTTCCGTCACTACAAATACAGAATAGTTAAATATCCTGCATTCTGTGGGACATGAAGTGTATTCAACTAGAACTTCATGTCCAGTTGATATTGCTTCAAAGTTTTTATAGATAAAGTCGTTGTAATTGTCTTCACTGTAAATGTCTTGTTTTAATGCTGTGAATGTATACATGAGTTGCGTACAGCTGTCAGTTAGTGAGGCTATGCTATTGGCTATAAAATTGAAATATTTATTGTCTATTTTTTGACATTCCGATATTCCCACAAGAACAGCCATTTGTTTCAAAAGTAAGTTTTGACTACACAGCAACATTAACTCAACGGTGGCAGAATGCAAAAAAGAGTATTTATGATATTTATTTTGCATACTATATCGCCCATGAGATTTGATAGTGCTATTGTTCAAGCCAAATGGCCAGTTCTCCGTGAATACAACGTTAATTGTATATAATATCTGTTGTTTGGAATATTCATTTATAAGGTTGATTTCACAAGGCTCTAATGTGTCCTGTGTAAGTATTGTAAAGCTTGTTGTTCCCACAGAAGGGGGTCCAAGTTGAATAGTACATAACTGTTGTATATCAATATGCACCGGTGGGCATACAACATAATAACAATTGGGATAAGTTTTCATTTTAATGAATATGTCATGACTATAAATCAAGTCAGGGCTTTCAATTTCCAGATAGAATGATCGACAACGAGCAATTTCAACATTTCCAACAAAATGTCCTCTGGAATACCCTTGGAACCAAACCAGTGTAATATAAAGCACATCAGATTGCGATCCGATTTGAACATCTTTTGTATCTTGACACAATTCAAACCCTTTATCATTGGCATAGAAATTGACACGAAGTCCGCCATATTCACACGATGATGACGAAATATGAGTTAGCTTATTGGCTCCATGGAAAACAAAGTTCTTTACATTAAATGTTAGAAATAGGCGATAGTCAGTGGCCCAAATGGGATTTGAACAGACAATATTTCTGCCGTATATAGATGTTTCTGGAATATATACATTGCTTTGACGAAAGCAAGCGGGTGATTTGTCCAAAATGCTGTCCACCTTCACTCTAATTTTGATAACAGTATATGTTTTCTGTGGTAAAATCATTTTTACAAACGCCCAGTAGGCTGAGGTTGTGGCATTCACATCGACAGATACTCTTGTGTTACTGAGTTCAAGAATCGTGTTTGAAAGATGACCAGGACCGTCCTTTATTATAACACTGCCATTTAAAGGACCTGTAGAAAATATATTCAAATACATAAGCTTATTGTGATCTGCGAGAATATAACATTCAACAGAATCTATGTTTTTTCTATTGAATTTAAAAACGCTATTTTGGGGCTGCAACAGTTTAACGTCTATGAAGCGCCGTATCCAGTTGTGTTGAAAACTGCTATAGAAAATCGATATTTCATAATCTAGATAGCTTTTGATGGCCATATGCATGTATGATTTGTCAGCTGGTATAATTAATGTCCATGGAACACGTCTGCCACAATAACTGTCACTTCTGAAGCCCTCAGAATAAAATACTAAACCATGGTCACCACATATACTAGCTCTTCTTATTTTAAAGTTGAATTTCATCACTTGATGATGCAGAATATGACCTTTTATAATTTCAATAAACAGTGCCATATCTGATGAATGTATTCTGTACTCATTGAAGGAAAATAAACCACAATATGTTTGACTAAATGACGACATTATTGCCGTTGCGTTGGCTGATCTCGGGGTGCTCTTTAAAAGACAATGAGACAAATATTGTTTGATGCAACAAAGCTGATTAGCATAACTGTTGAGTGGAGATGAGTGTCGACGACTGGTAATGCAAAAATTAAGATCTTGAAATACAAAAGGTATCTGCATGATCTGTTGTCCTACCACACCAGTCAAATACTGAGCATGCTGAGTAGTACCTGCTCCCATCAACAATATACCAAACACACAGATCCAACATATAAACATTATGACATGAACGTGCGTGTCTATCCGTCAAGCTTGAAATAAATGCTAAAGTGAATCGAGATAATTGGCAGTGTTTAAATATCCTAAGGTTTTTGAGCTGGGTCATAAATCTATTTCATTTAATTGATTGTGTAAAACTCGAAATTAGTAGAAAAGCAATCATCGCTTGTTGACAAAAAATGATTAATCTGTTACACGGTTGCAAATAAAGGAAAAATTAAAGACCTTCCCAAATCATTACATTTTACATCCACGTTCTCGGTTTATCATAATCATGCCATTTAGTTTTCACCTAATTATATACATATTTTGCATAATTATTTATTTTTATATATAAGATTTTATTTTTATTCAAAAATATAATAATATGTTGGTCTTAATTTTAAGCGACCGCACGAACACACCGACACATAGAAACACAGACACACAGACAGACACACACACATATGCGTTTTCACTGCAGCACCAGTTTTTATGTCAGATGCTTAGCTTTCGTGGCACGGATGTACAGTTATATCAGCTATTTGCATTTTTTAATGATTAAGCATTCCACTGTCAACTGTCTAGTCGTTTTTTTCTTCCAAGATGAAATTCAAAAATATTTTCTAATCAAGAATATGTGCAACGTCATTATATATTGAGTAGGCCCTACGCAAAATGTGTTCGCACATTTTTTAGTAAAGAATCTAAAGTAAAACAATATATAATTTAAAATGAAAAATATTTTCGTGTCATTTTCTTGGCGCTGTTATTTAATGTAATCAATGTTTTTAATCAGCTGGATATTATCACGTGTTTCACCAAGTTTTGTTATGTTCTACCCTCGACAAAAAGAAAAGGGTATTTTAGCTTGTCACATGAACTGATCAAATATCCACCGTCATTCAGGTGTTATTTTAATTCGTAACTAGAAGGGTCTAGTTTTTCGTGAACAAAAAACTGGATATTCTCCCCTCCAGCAGAATAACCATAAAGGTCGATAGCTAATAGATGTAGTATCAATGGCTTTTGTAATTAATGTTAATGAATGGCTCCTGTGGACAGTAGAGACTATGTATTAAGCGGGATTTATTATTCCGTTTTGGTGTGAAACATAATTTGGCTTGTCAACAATCCCATCAAACACGACGCTGACCCAATGATGGTGCATTGCTGGTCTACTGTCTGCGACGCTGGCCCAGCATCAAATCAGTACTGGTTCAACGCCTCGTGTTTGCTGGGCTGCGTTCAATACCAGCTGGTCTGGTATTGCTTACTGCTGGCGGCGATTACAAGCCGACACCAACCGATAGTTGTTAAATGTTGAGCCAGCGTCGCCGGTGTTGTCCAGTATTCATTCAGTCCTAGTCAGTACTTCATGCTGCTGGTATATTTACATGTATATAATTGTTGATTTTTAGTGACATGCACAGTAAAAAGCCCAGCCCAAAATGGCTTACAAAAGTATATGTGGGGTGTTGGTGACAAACACGAGGTGTCCGGTCAACGCCGGCTCAATGCTGGCCCACCGTCTGCGACGTCTATACGACCCCCTTGAAAAATGTTTGTGAAAAGCAAAACACATAATGAGAGAATGCAAATTCAATATTTCAATTATATTTTCAGTTTGAAAGGAATAGCCTGTCAGTGTCATGCAGCACATATAAACATTTGTCCTGCTATGCCCACACGTATAAACGTTTGTTTTGATGTTCCCGAATTATATAAACGTTGGTCCTGCTATTTCCCCATGCATGCATAGACGTTGGTCCTACTATGCCTGCACGTATAAACGTTTATTCTAATATACTATGCCCGAATTTTTTACCGTTTATCTTGCTATGCCCGCATATCTAAACGTTTGTCCACCTATTCCCACATGTATACTCACCTTTTCCACCTGTTGCCGCATGTATAAACTTTTTCACACCTATTGCCGCATGCATAAACCTTTGTCTACCTATTGCCGCATGTATAAACCTTTGTCCACCTATTGCCGCATGTATAAACCTTTTTCCACCTATTGCCGCATGTATAAACGTTTGTCTACCTATTGCCGCATGTATAAACTCTTGTCTACATATTGCCGCATGTATAAACCTTTGTCCACCTATTGCCGCATGTATAAACCTTTGTCTACCTATTGCCGCATGTATAAACCTTTGTCCACTTATTGCCGCATGTATAAACGTTTGTCTACCTATTGCAGCATGTATAAACCGTTGTCCACCTATTGCCGCATGTATAAACGTTTGTCCACCTATTGCCGCATGTATAAACCTTTGTCCATCTATTGCCGCATGTATAAACCTTTGTCTACCTATTGCCGCATGTATAAACCTTTGTCTACCTATCGCCGCATGTATAAACCTTTGTCTACCTATTGCCGCATGTATAAACCTTTGTCCATCTATTGCCGCATGTATAAACGTTTGTCCACCCATTGCCGTATGTATAAACCTTTGTCTACCTATTGCCGCATGTATAAACCTTTGTCCACCTATTGCCGCATGTATAAACGTTTGTCTACCTATTGCCGCATGTATAAACCACTGTCTACCTATTGCCGCATGCATAAACCTTTTTCCACCTTTTGCCGCATGTATAAACCTCTGTCTACCTATTGCCGCATGTATAAACCTTTGTCTACCTATTGCCGCATGTCTAAGCCTTTATCCACCTATTGCCGCATGCATAAACCTTTGTCTACCTATTGCCGCATTCATAAACCTTTGTCTACCTATTGCCGCATGTATAAGCCTTTGCTCACCTATTGCCGCATGTATAAACCTTTCTCAACCTATTGCCGCATGTATACGCCTTTGCTCACCTATTGCCGAATGTATAAACCTTTGTCCACCTATTGCCGCATGTATAAACCTTTGTCCACCTATTGCCGCATGTGGAAACCTTTGTCCGCCTATTGCCGCATGCATAAACCTTTGTCCACCTATTGCCGCATGTATAAACGATTATCTACCTATTGCCGAATGGATAAGCCTTTGTCCACCTATTGCCGCATGTATAAACCTTTGTCTACCTTTTGCCGCATGCATAAACCTTTGTCCACCTATTGCCGCATGTATAAACATTTGACCACCTATTGCCGCATGTATAAACCTTTGTCTACCTATTGCCGCATGTATAAACCTTTGTCCACCTATTGCCACATGTATAAGCCTTTGCTCACCTATTCCGCATGTATGAACCTTTGTCCACCTATTGCCGCATGTATAAACCTTTGTCCACCTATTGCCACATGTATAAGCCTTTGCTCACCTATTCCGCATGTATAAACCTTTGTCCACCTATTGCCGCATGTATAAACGTTTGTCTACCTATTCCGCATGTATAAACATTTGTACACCTATTGCCGCATGTGTAAACCTTTGTCTACCTTTTGCCGCATGTATAAACCTTTGTCTACCTATTGCCGCATGTATAAGCCTTTGCCCACCTATTCCGCATGTATACACTTTTGTCCACCTATTGCCGCATGTATAAGCCTTTGCTCACCTATTGCGGCATGTATAAACGTTTGTCCACCTATTGCCGCATGCATAAACCTTTGTCCACCTATTGCTGCATGTATAAACGTTTGTCTACCTATTGCCGCATGTATAAGCCTTTGTCCACCTATTGCCGCATGTATAAACCGTTGTCTACCTATTGCCGCATGTATAAACGTTTGTCTACCTATTCAGCATGTATGAACCTTTGTCCACCTATTGCCGCATGTATAAAACTTTGTCTACCTATTGCCGCATGTATAAACCTTTGTCTACCTATTGCCGCATGTATAAACCTTTGTATACCTATTGCCGCATGTATAAACCTTTGTCCACCTATTGCCGCATGTATAAACCTTTGTCCACCTATTGCCGCATGTATAAACCTTTGTCTACCTATTGCCGCATGTATAAACCTTTGTCCACCTATTGCCGCATGTATAAACCTTTGTCCACCTATTGCCGCATGTATAAACCTTTGTCTACCTATTGCCGCATGTATAAACCTTTGTCCACCTATTGCCGCATGTATGAACGTTTGTCTACCAATTCCGCATGTATAAACGTTTGTCTACCTATTGCCGCATGTATAAACCTTTGTCTACCTATTGCTGCATGTATAAGCCTTTGCTCACCTATTCCGCATGTATAAACCTTTGTCCACCTATTGCCGCATGTATAAACCTTTGTCTACCTATTGCCGCATGTATAAACCTTTGTCTATCTATTGCCGCATGTCTAAGCCTTTATCCACCTATTGCCGCATGCATAAACCTTTGTCTACCTATTGCCGCATTCATAAACCTTTGTCTACCTATTGCCGCATGTATAAGCCTTTGCTCACCTATTGCCGCATGTATAAACCTTTCTCAACCTATTGCCGCATGTATAAGCCTTTGCTCACCTATTGCCGAATGTATAAACCTTTGTCCACCTATTGCCGCATGTATAAACCTTTGTCCACCTATTGCCGCATGTGGAAACCTTTGTCCGCCTATTGCCGCATGCATAAACCTTTGTCCACCTATTGCCGCATGTATAAACGATTATCTACCTATTGCCGAATGGATAAGCCTTTGTCCACCTATTGCCGCATGTATAAACCTTTGTCTACCTTTTGCCGCATGCATAAACCTTTGTCCACCTATTGCCGCATGTATAAACATTTGACCACCTATTGCCGCATGTATAAACCTTTGTCTACCTATTGCCGCATGTATAAACCTTTGTCCACCTATTGCCACATGTATAAGCCTTTGCTCACCTATTCCGCATGTATGAACCTTTGTCCACCTATTGCCGCATGTATAAACCTTTGTCCACCTATTGCCACATGTATAAGCCTTTGCTCACCTATTCCGCATGTATAAACCTTTGTCCACCTATTGCCGCATGTATAAACGTTTGTCTACCTATTCCGCATGTATAAACATTTGTACACCTATTGCCGCATGTGTAAACCTTTGTCTACCTTTTGCCGCATGTATAAACCTTTGTCTACCTATTGCCGCATGTATAAGCCTTTGCCCACCTATTCCGCATGTATACACTTTTGTCCACCTATTGCCGCATGTATAAGCCTTTGCTCACCTATTGCGGCATGTATAAACGTTTGTCCACCTATTGCCGCATGCATAAACCTTTGTCCACCTATTGCTGCATGTATAAACGTTTGTCTACCTATTGCCGCATGTATAAGCCTTTGTCCACCTATTGCCGCATGTATAAACCGTTGTCTACCTATTGCCGCATGTATAAACGTTTGTCTACCTATTCAGCATGTATGAACCTTTGTCCACCTATTGCCGCATGTATAAAACTTTGTCTACCTATTGCCGCATGTATAAACCTTTGTCTACCTATTGCCGCATGTATAAACCTTTGTATACCTATTGCCGCATGTATAAACCTTTGTCCACCTATTGCCGCATGTATAAACCTTTGTCCACCTATTGCCGCATGCATAAACCTTTGTCTACCTATTGCCGCATGTATAAACCTTTGTCCACCTATTGCCGCATGTATAAACCTTTGTCCACCTATTGCCGCATGTATAAACCTTTGTCTACCTATTGCCGCATGTATAAACCTTTGTCCACCTATTGCCGCATGTATGAACGTTTGTCTACCAATTCCGCATGTATAAACGTTTGTCTACCTATTGCCGCATGTATAAACCTTTGTCTACCTATTGCTGCATGTATAAGCCTTTGCTCACCTATTCCGCATGTATAAACCTTTGTCCACCTATTGCCGCATGTATAAACCTTTGTCTACCTATTGCCGCATGTATAAACCTTTGTCTATCTATTGCCGCATGTATAAACCTTTGTCCACCTATTGCCGCATGTATAAACGTTTGTCTACCTATTCAGCATGTATAAACCTGTGTCTACCTATTGCCGCATGTATAAACCTTTGTCTACCTATTGCCGCATGCATAAACCTTTGTCCACCTATTGCGGCATGTATAAACGTTTGTCTACCTATTGCCGCATGTATTAACCTTTGTCTACCTATTGCCGCATGTATAAACCTTTGTCTACCTATTGCCGCATGTATAAGCCTTTGTCTACCTATTGCCGCATGTATAAAACTTTGTCCAGCTATTGCCGCATGTATAAACGTGTGTCTACCTATTACCGCATGTATAAACATTTGTCTACCTATTGCCGCATGTATAAACCTTTGTCTACCTATTGCCGCATGTATAAACCTTTGTCTACCTATTGCCGCATGTATAAACCTTTGTCTACCTATTGCCGCATGTATAAACCTTTGTCCACCTATTGCCGCATGTATAAACCTTTGTCCACCTATTGCCGCATGTATAAACGTTTGTCTACCTATTCCGCATGTATAAGCCTTTGCTCACCTATTCCGCATGTATAAACCTTTGTCCACCTATTGCCGCATGTATAAACGTTTGTCTACCTCTTCCGCATGTATAAACCTTTGTCCACCTATTGCCGCATGTATAAACCTTTGTCCACCTATTGCCGCATGTATAAACCTTTGTCTATCTATTGCCGCATGTATAAACCTTTGTCCACCTATTGCCGCATGTATAAACGTTTGTCTACCTATTCAGCATGTATAAACCTTTGTCTACCTTTTGCCGCATGTATAAACCTTTGTCTACCTATTGCCGCATGCATAAACCTTTGTCCACCTATTGCGGCATGTATAAACGTTTGTCTACCTATTGCCGCATGTATTAACCTTTGTCTACCTATTG
The DNA here is from genome assembly GCA_964017125.1 of Flabesymbios commensalis. NCBI lineage: Eukaryota > Metazoa > Annelida > Polychaeta > Terebellida > Flabelligeridae > Flabesymbios > Flabesymbios commensalis. The sequence continues at coordinate 57,570,360 of OZ024902.1, read as the reverse complement.
CCGCATGTATAAACCTTTGTCTACCTATTGCCGCATGTATAAACCTTTGTCCACCTATTGCGGCATGTATAAACGTTTGTCTACCTATTGCCGCATGTATTAACCTTTGTCTACCTATTGCCGCATGTATAAACCTTTGTCTACCTATTGCCGCATGTATAAACCTTTGTCTACCTATTGCCGCATGTATAAACCTTTGTCTACCTATTGCCGCATGTATAAACCTTTGTCTACCTATTGCCGCATGTATAAACCTTTGTCCACCTATTGCCGCATGTATAAACGTTTGTCAACCTATTGCCGCATGTATAAACCACTGTCTACCTATTGCCGCATGCATAAACCTTTTTCCACCTTTTGCCGCATGTATAAACCTCTGTCTACCTATTGCCGCATGTATAAGCCTTTGTCCACCTATTTCCGCATGCATAAACCTTTGTCTACCTATTGCCGCATTTATAAACCTTTGTCTACCTATTGCCGCATGTATAAGCCTTTGCTCACCTATTGCCGCATGTATAACCCTTTGTCCACCTATTGCCGCATGTATAAGCCTTTGCTCACCTATTGCCGAATGTATAAACCTTTGTCCACCTATTGCCGCATGTATAAACCTTTGTCCACCTATCGCCGCATGTGGAAACCTTTGTCCACCTATTGCCGCATGCATAAACCTTTGTCCACCTATTGCCGCATGTATAAACGATTATCTACCTATTGCCGAATGCATAAGCCTTTGTCCACCTATTGCCGCATGTATAAACCTTTGTCTACCTATTGCTGCATGTATAAGCCTTTGCTCACCTATTCCGCATGTATAAACCTTTGTCCACCTATTGCCGCATGTATAAACCTTTGTCTACCTATTGCCGCATGTATAAACCTTTGTCTATCTATTGCCGCATGTATAAACCTTTGTCCACCTATTGCCGCATGTATAAACGTTTGTCTACCTATTCAGCATGTATAAACCTTTGTCTAGCTATTGCCGCATGTATAAACCTTTGTCTACCTATTGCCGCATGCATAAACCTTTGTCCACCTATTGCGGCATGTATAAACGTTTGTCTACTTATTGCCGCATGTATTAACCTTTGTCTACCTATTGCCGCATGTATAAACCTTTATCTACCTATTGCCGCATTTATAAACCTTTGTCTACCTATTGCCGCATGTATAAAACTTTGTCCAGCTATTGCCGCATGCATAAACCTTTGTCTACCTATTGCCGCATGTATAAAACTTTGTCCACCTATTGCCGCATGTATAAACGTGTGTCTACCTATTACCGCATGTATAAACATTTGTCTACCTATTGCCGCATGTATAAACCTTTGTCTACCTATTGCCGCATGTATAAACCTTTGTCCACCTATTGCCGCATGTGGAAACCTTTGTCCACCTATTGCCGCATGCATAAACCTTTGTCCACCTATTGCCGCATGTATAAACGATTATCTACCTATTGCCGAATGGATAAGCCTTTGTCCACCTATTGCCGCATGTATAAACCTTTGTCTACCTTTTGCCGCATGCATAAACCTTTGTCCACCTATTGCCGCATGTATAAACATTTGTCCACCTATTGCCGCATGTATAAACCTTTGTCTACCTATTGCCGCATGTATAAACCTTTGTCCACCTATTGCCGCATGTATAAACATTTGTCCACCTATTGCCGCATGTATAAACCTTTGTCTACCTATTGCCGCATGTATAAACCTTTGTCCACCTATTGCCACATGTATAAGCCTTTGCTCACCTACTCCGCATGTATAAACCTTTGTCCACCTATTGCCGCATGTATAAAGGTTTGTCTACCTATTCCGCATGTATAAACATTTGTACACCTATTGCCGCATGTGTAAACCTTTGTCTACCTTTTGCCGCATGTATAAACCTTTGTCTACCTATTGCCGCATGTATAAGCCTTTGCTCACCTATTCCGCATGTATACACTTTTGTCCACCTATTGCCGCATGTATAAGCCATTGCTCACCTATTGCGGCATGTATAAACGTTTGTCCACCTATTGCCGCATGCATAAACCTTTGTCCACCTATTGCTGCATGTATAAACGTTTGTCTACCTATTGCCGCATGTATAAGCCTTTGTCCACCTATTGCCGCATGTATAAACCGTTGTCTACCTATTGCCGCATGTATAAACGTTTGTCTACCTATTCAGCATGTATAAACCTTTGTCCACCTATTGCCGCATGTATAAAACTTTGTCTACCTATTGCCGCATGTATAAACCTTTGTCTACCTATCGCCGCATGTATAAACCTTTGTATACCTATTGCCGCATTTATAAACCTTTGTCCACCTATTGCCGCATGTATAAACCTTTGTCCACCTATTGCCGCATGTATAAACCTTTGTCTACCTATTGCCGCATGTATAAACCTTTGTCCACCTATTGCCGCATGTATAAACCTTTGTCCACCTATTGCCGCATGTATAAACCTTTGTTCACCTATTGCCGCATGTATAAACCTTTGTCCACCTATTGCCGCATGTATGAACGTTTGTCTACCAATTCCGCATGTATAAACGTTTGTCTACCTATTGCCGCATGTATAAACCTTTGTCTACCTATTGCTGCATGTATAAGCCTTTGCTCACCTATTCCGCATGTATAAACCTTTGTCCACCTATTGCCACATGTATAAACCTTTGTCTACCTATTGCCGCATGTATAAACCTTTGTCTATCTATTGCCGCATGTATAAACCTTTGTCCACCTATTGCCGCATGTATAAACGTTTGTCTACCTATTCAGCATGTATAAACCTGTGTCTACCTATTGCCGCATGTATAAATCTTTGTCTACCTATTGCCGCATGCATAAACCTTTGTCCACCTATTGCGGCATGTATAAACGTTTGTCTACCTATTGCCGCATGTATTAACCTTTGTCTACCTATTGCCGCATGTATAAACCTTTGTCTACCTATTGCCGCATGTATAAACCTTTGTCCACCTATTGCCGCATGTATAAAACTTTGTCCAGCTATTGCCGCATGTATAAACGTGTGTCTACCTATTACCGCATGTATAAACATTTGTCTACCTATTGCCGCATGTATAAACCTTTGTCTACCTATTGCCGCATGTATAAACCTTTGTCTACCTATTGCCGCATGTATAAACCTTTGTCTACCTATTGCCGCATGTATAAACCTTTGTCCACCTATTGCCGCATGTATAAACCTTTGTCCACCTATTGCCGCATGTATAAACGTTTGTCTACCTATTCCGCATGTATAAGCCTTTGCTCACCTATTCCGCATGTATAAACCTTTGTCCACCTATTGCCGCATGTATAAACGTTTGTCTACCTCTTCCGCATGTATAAACCTTTGTCCACCTATTGCCGCATGTATAAACCTTTGTCCACCTATTGCCGCATGTATAAACCTTTGTCTATCTATTGCCGCATGTATAAACCTTTGTTCACCTATTGCCGCATGTATAAACGTTTGTCTACCTATTCAGCATGTATAAACCTTTGTCTACCTATTGCCGCATGTATAAACCTTTGTCTACCTATTGCCGCATGCATAAACCTTTGTCCACCTATTGCCGCATGTATAAACGTTTGTCTACCTATTGCCGCATGTATTAACCTTTGTCTACCTATTGCCGCATGTATAAACCTTTGTCTACCTATTGCCGCATGTATAAACCTTTGTCCACCTATTGCGGCATGTATAAACGTTTGTCTACCTATTGCCGCATGTATTAACCTTTGTCTACCTATTGCCGCATGTATAAACCTTTGTCTACCTATTGCCGCATGTATAAACCTTTGTCTACCTATTGCCGCATGGATAAACCTTTGTCTACCTATTGCCGCATGTATAAACCTTTGTCTACCTATTGCCGCATGTATAAACCTTTGTCCACCTATTGCCGCATGTATAAACGTTTGTCAACCTATTGCCGCATGTATAAACCACTGTCTACCTATTGCCGCATGCATAAACCTTTTTCCACCTTTTGCCGCATGTATAAACCTCTGTCTACCTATTGCCGCATGTATAAACCTTTGTCTACCTATTGCCGCATGTCTAAGCCTTTGTCCACCTATTGCCGCATGCATAAACCTTTGTCTACCTATTGCCGCATTTATAAACCTTTGTCTACCTATTGCCGCATGTATAAGCCTTTGCTCACCTATTGCCGCATGTATAACCCTTTGTCCACCTATTGCCGCATGTATAAGCCTTTGCTCACCTATTGCCGAATGTATAAACCTTTGTCCACCTATTGCCGCATGTATAAACCTTTGTCCACCTATCGCCGCATGTGGAAACCTTTGTCCACCTATTGCCGCATGCATAAACCTTTGTCCACCTATTGCCGCATATGCCGGCCCCGATGGCTCATTCGTATCGACTGGGGCTTGTAACCTGGGGGTACCAGGTTCGAATCCCGATCGGGACGGATATTTGTCATCGTGGTTGTGCATATACAGTGCTCCAAACTGTTCAAAGGCATGGAGTGTACAGTGCTGCCTATGGTACTGTGCACTATAAAGAACCCTTGAAGTCATTCGAAATAAGAGTAGGGCATAGTCTCGGCTTCGGGCTTCCTTCTGTCGCGATATTGCCATGATTGTGCAGAAAGCGACGTAAAGCAATATTCATTCATTTTTATTGCCGCATGTATAAACGATTATCTACCTATTGCCGAATGCATAAGCCTTTGTCCACCTATTGCCGCATGTATAAACCTTTGTCTACCTATTGCTGCATGTATAAGCCTTTGCTCACCTATTCTGCATGTATAAACCTTTGTCCACCTATTGCCGCATGTATAAACCTTTGTCTACCTAATGCCGCATGTATAAACCTTTGTCTATCTATTGCCGCATGTATAAACCTTTGTCCACCTATTGCCGCATGTATAAACGTTTGTCTACCTATTCAGCATGTATAAACCTTTGTCTAGCTATTGCCGCATGTATAAACCTTTGTCTACCTATTGCCGCATGCATAAACCTTTGTCCACCTATTGCGGCATGTATAAACGTTTGTCTACCTATTGCCGCATGTATTAACCTTTGTCTACCTATTGCCGCATGTATAAACCTTTATCTACCTATTGCCGCATTTATAAACCTTTGTCTACCTATTGCCGCATGTATAAAACTTTGTCCAGCTATTGCCGCATGTATAAACGTGTGTCTACCTATTACCGCATGTATAAACATTTGTCTACCTATTGCCGCATGTATAAACCTTTGTCTACCTATTGCCGCATGTATAAGCATTTGTCCACCTATTGCCGCATGTATAACCGTTTGTCCACCTGTTTCGCATGTATAAGCCTTTGTCCATCTATTGCCGCATGCATACACCTTTGTTTACCTACTGCCGCATGAATAAACCTTTGTCTACCTATTGCCGCATGTATGAACGTTTGTCCACCTATTCCGCATGCATAAACCTTTGTCCATCTATTGCCGCATGCATAAACCTTTGTTCACCTATTCCGCATGTATAAACCTTTGTCTACCTATTGCCGCATGTATAAACCTTTGTCCATCTATTGCCGCATGTATAAACCTTTGTCTACCTATTGCCGCATGTATAAACCTTTGTCTACCTATTGCCGCATGTATAAACCTTTGTCTACTTATTGCCGCATGTATAAACGTTTGTCCACCTGTTCCGCATGTATAAACCTTTGTCCATCTATCGCCGCATGCATAAACCTTTGTTCACATATTGCCGCATGTATAAACCTTTGTCTACCTATTGCCGCATGCATAAACCTTTGCTCACCTATTCCGCATGTATAAACCTTTGTCCACCTATTGCCGCATGCATAAACCTTTGTCCACCTATTGCCGCATGTATAAGCCTTTGTCCACCTATACCCACATGTATAAACGTTTGTTCGGCTATACCCGCTCATATAAATGTTGATTCTGATATGTCCGCACATAAACGTTCGTTCTGATATGTTCTGTCACACACGCTGAAAGCATTGTCACCAGATGCAAGGCACCGGTGAGTAGATGGTACAGATATAAGCATACCATGAGTGGCAGACAGCAGAGCTCTCAGACGTGCATCTTGAGCGACTAGTTCCTGTATATATGATGGGCACGCGTCACTGTGCATGGCTGAATGGACAATGAAGAGGAATAATACGAGGCGACTTGACTGGCAGCCAATGCAAGTCTTTCAGGACAGGTGTGATGTGGTACATGAGTAGAGAGTGACATTGCTGCATCAAAGGTCACAGCCAGGTCACGTACTGTCTGACTAGGAAATACTGGTGTGCTTCCAACTAGAAGGCAGGGGCTCAGGGCAGCGAATTTAGCCTTGTAATGGCGAAGGACTAAGATTTGAACTCAGACTGTCCATCATTAAACATTAGTCTGTTACGCACCATCCACGCACGAATCTCCTTGATGCATTCTTCCAGGGCCAGTAGAGATTTCAGGAAAGACGACACATTCTGGAGGTCAAATTCCACATATAGCTGAGTTTCATCAGCGTAGATGTGAAATTTGACTCCGTGCCGACGGCGGATCTTGCCTAAAGGTAAAAGGTTGCTAGAGACTTATTGGGGCCCTTTATAAGACAGAGCCCCGAGGGACTCCCACAGAAAGACTGATAGAGTCGGGGCTTGATTCGTTCACCTCAAGATGTTGGGTACGTCCGCTGATATACGATTCGAGCCACTCATGGACAAGGCCAGACACGCCCAGGTAGGTTGTCATACTTCTGAGCAGGATGGAGTGGTCAACCGTGTTAAAGGCAGCTGACAGATATCAAGCAGAACCAGATCGAAGCACACCTCTCCTGTTGCCAAGAGCATAATGGTCGATGTCGTTTTTCACTCTGAAAATAGCTGTTTTAGTAAAATGTCCAGGCAGACTGTAGTGGCTCATGTATATCGTTCAAGGACATGATATACTCCAGCATGTGAGCAGTACAGATACAAATGAAATATTACAGTGCAATAACTCAACAAATATGATTTGTAAAAATGTTGGGTCTGTATTTGTCTCAACCGGGAGCTGTGATATGAGTAGTAGTAGCTGTCAATAGGACACGAAATGTTACGACCACCATAGCTTAATATATTTCATAAAAAAGGCTGTAAGTATTATAATTTAGCTGTTATTATATGTTGTTTATATAAAAATAGTTCTCCCTCAACAGATGTGTCTGTAAATTGCTTAGAAAAAATAATTGGTGTCCTGTGATAAACAATTGTTCTGGGAACGGTTTGAATTGTCCTATTTATTTGCATCAAATAATGCATCTAAAATAGTACAATTTGGCATAATTATTAGATTAAATGATCATATTTAGTTTTAAAAGCTCTTCCAGCTTCTTTACTTTGTTTAGAATTGAAAAGTAGTCAAATATTTCCAAGTTTACACGAAGAAGTATAATTTTGTGTATTTAAAAAAATACCCTTTTTTCGACGCACCTTTTAGCCCATATACATGTATGTGTCTGTCTCAGTGATACATGTAGTTATTTACCAGGAATTGTGAGAAATGTGGTTGTTTCGGTGTTAGCCCTATTGGAGTAGTTGTCATTACATGTGGCTCGCTTATTGTCAGCCATATACCGGGATTCGTGAGATAAAGGTAAAAGTGCAGGTTTATAGTCTGATATCAAGTTTGAAGACCTATCATCCGAGTTTACATGTTACCCCCTGGTCACTGGACCTGTTCATTCGTGTGCCATTTCAACTCCACGGAGAGCATACAGTCCTGCAGCCGTTTCGGCGCATTGAGCTTATCGTACACATTGCCATCTCTGTCCTACCAGGTACTCATTTTTACCTGAGTCAAGTGAAGCATTTAAGGGTGAAGTGCCTTGACACAACATCTTAACAATGTCCCAAGATTGAGAGGGATTAAACATGATATTTGTCTGAAAATTCTGCACCAAGCGGGATTCGAGACCGCACGGCAGGCAGCGACATCGGCAGAGCGTTACGCTTTAACCATTGCGCCATGTCCCTCTCTAATCTAAGACAACTAAGTTAGAGGTCCGAATTCACCGCACACCGGTCGAAATCATCGTCCGAATTCACCGCGGCGTCCGAAATCACCAGATCCAAAATGTTTGAGGGCTGAAATCACCGGCAGTCCTAATAAGCATACCGAGTAGGCCCTACAGGCAACATTTAATGGCACAGACGAAGTGGTTGGGGGTGGAACCCAAATTCATCGTTCTTAAGTGTCAAATCCTGTACTTAATGAGCTTAAGAACGCATTTAATTAGTGATAATTAGAGATTTAATTAGCACAATAAAAAAATATAGATGGTTTAAAGTTTAGGACAAAATTATAGTTTGTTCAAATTCTGCAAGATTAATGGTAAATTAAGTGACTGTGATATGTTAAAAGCGGTGCAAACCGTTGACGAAATTAATTATGTATCATGGTGTGAGGTTGGGGTGAACAGATGGAGGGGTGAAACTATTTCTACTATGTCGGTATCTACCCTATGGTGGAAATACAACACATTGAAAAACACTGTATTATATATGTGAAACATTTAGTCAGAAATAAACAGATATCATTCGGTTTTATCTTATTCCGATACATAATGTTGAAACATGAGCTTGATTTAAAATTCTTCTTTGGACGTTATCCTGTGCAAAGTACAAAATATCCAATATGTCAGTTATATATACAAAAGTTGAGATTAGTATAACCATAATTTAAGTTAAACCATTTTTTTGATGTTTTTAATTAGTTAAAATTAATGATGAATCATCGTCACTTGAACCTCATTACTTGATCATATAACATTGTTATCATCTAATAACCAAAATACCTGTATCATTTGCACAAATTATCTGTATATAGTCTTGCCGTGTCGTCCTCTCCGTGGCCGTGGATGGATGTATTTGCTTTACCCGAAAAATCCAACATGGCGGTGACTGAGAGCGATCCCGACCCCAAGCTCTGAAAAATGTCCATAACTTTTTAAATGACTGTGCGTGCGACCTCTGAGCTGAGCATGCGGGCATGGAACTGAAATTTTACTGATTAAAAAAAAACCTATATTTGACCTGATTACTCCCCGATATTTTCCGATATGACAGTCCAAAGAAATGTCCCACGATTTTGTAGGCGGTCAATCTGTGGCTGAAACCTGTTTCAGCCACTGGGGCTATATATAGTCCTACATTGTCAATTGCTTCTGTGTGAAAGCACATTTTGTGATTGTTTCTGAGATTCTTAATGACACTGTATTTAATCACTCATTCTACTACCTTGAAGCTGTAACATGGCCCTGTAGTGTAGGTTCATATGTCACATATAACACGTTCGTGCAATTTGTCTGTTAAAAATTATTTTTCACTTGATTCTGACTCAAAATATCATAAATATAAAAAAAAGGGATTGCATTTTTCATATGTCGCAAAAATGTCAGAAATGGTGAAACCCAAGACGGCCGCCAACGTATTTAAAAATTAACGAATAAGTTTGCATTTACATACGCTAGAGGCATAAATGAAATGAAATGAATCGGGCTTTAGGCCACCTTTGTGCACATATAGGCTAAACTGGGCCAGGAGAACCTCCTGAGGATGGTGAGATGATTGAGATGACACTGTCCTCCAGACACAGGATTCGAAATTCGAGCCCTGGCGGTCTGAGGCCGAGCACGCTACCTCTCGGTCACGGAGGCTCCCCACAATACTGACTTTCACACGTGGATGGGGAAGAAACATTTTTGTTTCTTTCAAACCGCCGAGACCGGGAACCGAACCCCGAACTCTGGTGTGAAAGGCAGCGGTGCTAACCACTACCCTAGGGCCCCCGCCCAGAGGCATAAATAATGTCTATTCTTATGTTTTCATGTATGAGAAAGCCAATTCTTTCATTTGTTTTCAGAAAAACACATTGTAAAGTCTATATCTATGCACATATCAGCAAAAACAACCGGATATCTCAGTGAATATCCGACTAACATTGTATTTTAGCTGATAGTTTTTTGTTTGTTTTGATTATGGCATATGCTTGGCTGGTTCCCCTATGGTGATATCTTGGCGGATGTGGAGCTCTCATCCTTGTGGATTTTTTTGTAAAACATGAAATTCGAAATGGCTGCCATTAAATCACTGAAGTTACATATTGAACAACAAACCATTCTATTTTAATCAGGAACTACACTAAAACAAATCCTACCATCATTCGACATCATTATAATCCCTAAAATGCTACGATAAGCTTTATTATATAAATTCCCAAGTAAATTACATACCGGCACATCTATTTATTATGCGTGTGTAGTAAGCTTACACATCCCCCATAAACATAACCAATTTCATGATAGGTTAGAATATGAACCAATCGATCAAGATGGTGTAATTGAACAGATACCCCGAGGGTCCCCTTCCCGATGGTTACTTCATAATGTCATTTCAATGACAAAAAAAAGAAAATCATAATAAATTATTCCAATCTGGTACATTCTGCGCATAATTCTGAATTGCAAGACGTCAATTGCACACCTAACACTTCTGGAGGTAAAAACTGTTAATGATGCCATGTTACATACTAAATTAGAAGAGTGGTAGGATAAGTGAACTATTTTTAGCTCCCGCCGTCACCGTAGGTGAGACGGAGGGAGCTATGGATTCCGCCTCCGTTTTTTTTTGCCTATTCTTTTGCCTATAACTTTGTGAGAAAATAAGCTAGGATAACAATTTTTGGTATGTGGGTTACTTCCAGGTGGAAAATGGACAAGTTAAAATATTTTTAATCTGAATTCAATACGCAAGGTCGCAGAGGAGGAAATGATGATGTTACGGCGTTGGGCCGTTGGGCCGTTGGGCCGTCCGTAAACAATTCGTTTCCGGAGCATATCTCTGAAAGTACTTGTCCGATTGTCTTCAAATTTTACACACAATACCCCTAGGGGGTCTAGTTGTGCCTTTTGGAGTATTTGAACTTTGACCTACTTTTGTTTTAGAACTATGACCTATTTAGACGTTTTGACGCACACTTCGTTTCCGGAGCAGATCTCAAAAGTACTGGGCCGATGACAGTCATATTGCACATACATGTTCTCTAAGGTCCCTAGTTGTGCCTTTTCAGGTTTTTGGACCTCGACCTTGAAGTTGACCCAGAACTTTGACCTAATTTATAACATCAGTAAATCCGACTGATGATTTTGCGGAATATAATGAAAACCGCTCAAGATAGCTACACCATTACTATAAAACAAATTGTGAGGTTTCAGGAGAGGATACATCTTGAAAAATTTCAAGTCGATAAAATTAAAAATGGCCGCCTATCGGCCATTATTCACCTCGACAGGCCTGATATTGCGAAATATCATAAAAACCGCTCAAGATAGCTACACCATTAATATCAAATAAATTGTAAGGTTTCAGGAGGGGATGCATCTTGAAAAATTTCAAGTTGATAAAATTCAAAATGGCCGCCTATCGGCCAATATTCACCTCGACAGGCCTGATATTGTGGAATATCATGAAAACCGCTCAAGATATCTACACCATTACTATAAAACAAATTGTAAGGTTTCAGGAGAGGATGTATTTTATAAAAAATCAACTCGTCCAAGTTCAAAATGGCCGCCAATCCGCCATTATTCACTTACACATGGCCGTTATTTGGTAACCCGTGCTAGATGGCTAGACCATTACTATAAAACAAAATGTGTGATTTCAGGAGAGGATGCGTCTTGAAAAAATTCGACTCGATAAAATTCAAAATGGCCGCTTATCGGCCATTATTCACTTTCACATGGCCGATATTTGGTCAACCTTGCTAGATGGCTAGACCATTAATATAAAACAAAATGTGAGATTTCAGATGAGAATGCATCTTGAAAAAATTTGACTCGATCAAATTCAAAATGGCCGCCTTTTTGGCCATTATTCATTTTCACATGGCTGATATTTGTTAACCGTGCTAGATGGCTAGACCATTACCTGATTACTATAAAACAAAGTGTGAGTTTTCGGGGGAGGATGCACCCTGAAAATTTTTAACTTGCGAATTCAAAATGGCCGACAATCAGCTTTATTTACCTCGATAGGCCTGATATCAGATAAACCGTGCTAGATAGCTAGACCATTACTATAAAACAAAATGTGACGTTTCGGGAGAGGATGCCTTTTAAAAACTTTCGACTCAATCGAATTCAAAATGGCCGCCTATCGGCCACTATTTACTTTCACATTGCTGATATCTGGTAAACCGTGCTAGATAGCTGGACCATTACTATAAAACAAAATGTGAGATTACAGGAGAGGATGCATCTTGAAAAAAATTGACTCGATCAAATTCAAAATGGCCGCCTGTCAGCCATTATTCACTTTCACATAACCGTTATTTGGTAACCGTACTAAATGGCTGGACCATTACTATAAAACAAAATGTGAGATTTCAGGAGAGGATGCATCTTGAAAAATTTCGACTTGATCAAATTCAAAATGGCCACCTATCGGCCATTATTCACTTTCACATGGGCGATATTTGGTAAACCGTGCTAGATGCTAGTCCATTACTATAAAACAAAATTTGAGGTTTCGGGGGAGGATGCACCCTAATTTTTTAACTAGTTTATATCGAATTCAAAATGACCGTAAATCAGCTATTAGTTACCTCGCTTGGCCTGATATCGGGTAAACCGTGCCAGATAGGTAGTCCATTACAGGGATACTGATTAGGATCATTAATTTAAATGGAGGTTTGCAATCTCTGACAGACTGTCTAGCTCTTATCTTACTCTTAAACTGAGCTTCTTAGACCTAGTTGTCTTGCGTCTTGATTTTTGACCTAGCCTAGGACTACATTAATAACCCTACACAAAATTGCTTAAATCAAATTCTAATTCGGAGCTCCTGGACTTATGTAGTCTTGTTGATATTTAGATATTTACACAGGTCAACAGATGCTTATAGGTATTAATAACTCGGTGTTATAAATTATTCCCCAAAGGTCAACAACGATGTCATTAAATACTGGGATTGTTTCACTCATTAATGGAAAGGGGTATACTGAAGAAAATACAGATTTATATAAGTTCTGCTTGCAGGGTTGGCCTTTACAGTACCCGTATCAAACAAATATCATACCAAGGACAACCTAAGGTCACTACGAAGTCCAATAATAGCTCATCGTACATACAACAATTATTACGCAATTCTAGCATTTAGTTGTCATAAAGTCTAAACTATCCTTCGCAAAAGATATTTTATTCATTTGTAGCATTTAATTCATTCTTGTAGCTAGGCCTATATTTCTCTTCCAATTTGGTATAGTTGAAACCAACATTAGTCATTATGGTGATGGCAAAAGGCGGCAGTGACATCTGGATCTTGCGTTGCTGTTGTGAAATTCCTGGAAAATGTTAGGAAAGTTAGGTGCAGGCGAAATGTATCCTTGTGGCACGTATGTCTGAAAAATTTACTCAGCATTTTAGTGTGTTTGACGTTAAGATGTCCTTCTATGGTTCTGGCCTTAAGTTAGGCCCACTTAGCGATAGAGTTATTGGCCTTCTACGATAGATCATATTAATTTATTGCAGAATATTATTGATAATAAATAAATGTACGGTACAATATACAATTTGAATAAGAATTAAATGAGTTAATCTGAAATGAAAGAAACTTATTATCTAATCGCTAGTTTTTATGTGATAATGGATATACGGTATGGCGATATTACACTAACAAATAATACAAGATAAATATAGAGATGTACCTGTAGTTATATTTGGGCTACCAAATATACTGAGTTTTGTCCGGTTCTTTAAGCTTATTATTCTGTGCAGGTTTTGTTAGGAGCTATTTCTCCCTGAGTTTTATCCAATCAACATGGAATCTGGACACAATATTCCCAGAGTAGTCAGGAGGTGTGTTATGACTTTTCTAAGTCATCCAGCATGTTCTGCCGAATTTATAAAAAAAATGAATTAATGAATCGGGCTTTAGGCCACCTTTGTGCACATATAGGCTAAACTGGGCCAGGAGAACCTCCTGAGGATGGTGAGATGAATGAGATGACACTGTCTTCCACAATACTGAGTTTCACACGTGGATGGGGAAGAAACATTTTTCTTTCTTTCAAACCGCCGAGACCGGGAACTGAACCCCGAACTCTAGCGTGAAAGGCAACGGTGCTAACCACTACCCTAGGGCTCCCGCCCCGGATTTATCCAGGATTTTCTGGATCACTAAACTCTTGAATGGCAAAAGGCTTCTTCTGCTTCCTTGTAAAGTGAGCAGATACTGCACTATGCTGCTCTTCAAATAAAATAAGCAGTATTTGCTTACTTGTAAAGTGAGCAGATACTACCTTTTGGCTTGTACGGCAGTAAGCCCATAATAGGGTCCAATGCTGGTTCAATAGTGTACATGTCGGGTGATTCTACATTCATTGCCAGGAGGGTAAACATGGTGCCCCTATGTCCAGATCGACTCTACCCTTTAGTCTCTAGATTTGATAATAAAAATACATTTATCCAATGTTTTAATTCCAGGCCAGCGTCGCAGACAGTGGCCCAGTATTAAACCAATATTGCGTATTAGGTATGGACAGTTGAAACCTGAAAATAACAGTTGCAATTCTATTCAAACACAAAACATTGAATCAATGTTGTTTTAATGGGCTAGCGTCAGGGATAGTGATACAACATTAAGTCAACAGAGAGACAAGTCGATGTGTGTACTGGGCAGGGTTGGAGTCGATTATAATCATAATCGTCGATTTTTATTTTTAATCGATTACATTGTAATCATAATCATAATCGTAATCATATTTTTTTAAATCGTGTAATCATGATTATAATCGTAATCGAGAAAAAAATATGACCTGTAATCGTAATCATAATCATAATCGATATTCTAAAAGCACTGTAATCATGATTATATTAACTTGTAATCATGATTTTTTTTGAGTTTATATCACAATAAATAATATATCACTTGAAGCGATTTTTATAATTAAAAAAAATTAATTCAACTATTTAGAACAGTTTGGTAAATTTCGCTTTGTACATACATATATAGGCATATATGTGTGTGTTTTCGCTCAGGCCCATGCGTAAATGCATACATATTTATAAATGTGGATTATCAGCAAGCGCAAGACATACAGCTTGTGTTGATTTGATGTGAGTACAACGTCACAGACACTGGTCCGGCAATGGGCCAGCTTTGGATCGAGTCTCAAGTTTGATGCGTTTCGAGGTTTGCTAATGTGACTGTACATAAACACTACATAGGTGGCCCTCGCTACTCAGTTATTTTTAGTGGGGGTCGCCAAGCATGCTACACCCTTTCCCCAACCCCACCCCCCCCCCCACCCCCCTCGCCTTCACACTATGGTTGACCATAGGTAGACAATTGATGACAAATGGGGCATTGTCGCGTTTATAAACCTAGCACCCATTGCATCCCAGCATCCAGATAAAATGTAAAAAATGGTACAAGTCATGATTATCATCTGTTGACGGGAACAGATCGAGACGACCTCTGCCAGGCCCGTCAACCATATTAGTGAATTAAAAAATATAATAAAATAATAAGTTGTAACATTGCTGTAGGCAGACATCTCCAGAGTGTAAACGGTTAATTGCAATTAACATCATCGTGTGGTCACTTGGAATAACCCTTTACGAGATACTTCAACAATGTTTCTATATTGAAGTGAATACTTTATTGTTTTGTTATTCTCAGCCAATTAAAACTGTCCGGAGCAATAATAATATATATTTCTGGGTATTTTTGTTTTATTTTAAAGATTAAAGTTATGGCTACAGCTACAATTCATTTTCAAATAGGCCTATGTAATATGTATATTTTGCGATAACCTTCACATGATGCTTAGCAGTGAAATATCGATATATTATCACTATTTATATTGGAAGATCTATATCTAAATGCTAACAAAAGGGGAGGGGAACAATAATGGCATGTTTAATCGCCTTCAAAACACTACATACAGTGTTGCATGTCCTAGGAAACAAGGGTGTCCAGCCAAACAGCTTGTTGATCTAATATTGGCCTAATGTTGGGCCAGCGACGCAGATGGTGGCCCAACAGTGGGCCAATATTGGATCAACAATATTGCATCAGCAGTGTTTAAAAGATGGTACGCCCTATATATATTATATAATAGGAGGGACGCTCCTCGCGATGATCAATATTTGACAATAATATCTGAGTAAAAGTAGAGTTATGAAATTAAACCCAAACATGTAATGGTTGGCTATATGGGGACTACTATTTATAGTAAGACCCGATTGTCCTAAAACTACTCTCAGCGCCTTCGGCGCTAGGGTTCCATCAATCAATCGCGATGATCAACTCTTTGCACAGCAATCAGGCGCGACTGCTAATTGCAGCAGCTGCTATTTGTCTAAGCTGCTATATGCCTAAGACAATTTGAATGTACAATGTGTAGGGCCTATTATATGTGTATGTATACAAATCTAATTTTGCTCAGATTTGATAAAGTTGAACAGACATTCTTGAACACAATATGAATAAATAAAACTAAGTAAATTTCAATTTTAGTTGTTATTTATAGTTTGTTACAGTATGTCATTATTATTAATAAGAATTTCTAAGACAATTTTAATTACCGTAATCGTGACTGTAATTTAATCACGAAATATGATTAATGTAATCGTAATCATAATCGTAATCGAAAAAATAGAGTGTAATCATAATCGTAATCGATAATTTTTGATGACATGTAATCATAATCATAATCGTAATCGATAATTATAATGACGAATAATCATAATCATAATCGTAATCGATAAATAAAAATGACATGTAATCATAACCGTAATCGTAATCATCAATTGTAATCGACCCCAACCCTGGTACTGGGCACTCTGAATGCGATTCCATTTGACAAACAAATATATATTGATTTACAAGTGCAAAAGCTCAGTGGGGACTTCTGAAATTTGAAGTCTGAAGTCCGAAGTCTAAAATTACAGTTCAGATGGCTGCCAAAAAACTCTTACGCGAAATTCCAATCAATCTATCACAATAAAAATAACCCAACCAAATTCAAAATGGCCGCCACAAAAACTCATAAAACCTAGCCCAAATATTATTGTTACATGGCAATTCACAATTCCCCTCTAATTATGGTATGTAATGGCAACACGTGTATGAAACGTGAATTTAAAATACGTAGTCGAAGCCTTTTTTAAGAGTTGAGCCGGAGAACCACTCTTAGAAATACTCTAAGGGGTCTTGTCAAGTCTGTTTGCTAAAACTTTTAGGCTTTCCCGAGAATTGTGTCTGTTCAGAAAGGGTGTGTTATTATCCAAATCTGTATAGGCTTATTAATTGGTGTGTTTTCGCCCGAAACTGTATAGGGCCAAGTTACTTTCGGCAAAATGTGTATATTCAAAGACATATTTTAGACAAATGTATATTCATGACTAAGGTTTTGACTATCCTGTCTGCACACCGAAATTTTCACCAAGTGTCCCACCCCTATAGGGGGATAACCTCCTGAGCATGGTGAGAGGTATCAGATGACACTGCCCTCCACACAGTATCCTAAATTCCGTTCAAGGCCTAGCACACAACCTCTAGGACACGTAGCAGATATCTTATGCCATCTTTTTATATTTTGTTGGTTAAAATCGAAAAAAATCGAGTTTAAACTCTCTATTTCGAAGATATAATGATATTATCAGTTGTCTTGCCTTAAAAACTATACAAATCGATATAATATACATGTTTTTGTGTTTATTATTTCAAAAGTTATGGTGAAATAGATAATATCTTGGAAACTTGGCAGCTATTTTGAATTTAGCCAATTCTCATAGATATAAGAGTTTGAAAAAAATGCCATTCCTTTTTTTTCTCATCAGTACTATGTTCCGCATGGGAATAAACAAAAAATCACTTTTAACAAACATTCTGTACGAAAATACATAAGGGCATATACTACTAGAATATGGAGATATATTATTTTATATCCAATATATCTTGCGTATGATCATTGTATCATTCTGCCATTCTTTAGCAATAAACTGGAGTAACTTTCGACCCCAGAGCATCATAAATATAGACATTTTGATCTGACCCTGCGATAAGAAAGTGTCTTTCAAGTGTCCCTCTTCTTACCCGTTCATTATTTCTTAAAGAGATGTCAGGATAGCTGTCAAAGACAAGACGAACTTCAAATGTGGACATTGTTAAAGTTTGAAGGAGTAGGCCTTATGCATCTTGCCAACCCACCATGCATTTGTGGAATGTGAGGTGGTAATATTATGAAGGAGACATTGACTATTAATTACACAAGGTCCAAGAGTTTTTGGACTTACACCTCCTTCTAATCTCGATTCTAATAAATTGAGGAGAGGAGCATTCTCTCTATTGGCCATCATCACGGTTGTTTGCATCCAGGTCCAGTGAACAGGTCTTAGTGTCCTGCAGTAATAACCAGTCACCATCACATTTCATTGTTGATTGTGTTGATGGCGAAAACACTACAATTAATTTAAAAAAAAAAAGAAGAAGACTCGTAAAGTTTGTTATCACAAGGAATTGTTACCCATGGATAATCAACTCTAATGATGTCCGTTATTGCAGCAGTGCATTTGTGGTATTCCGAGTATTGTGGCTGTGTATGAGTATAATTAACACTACGCTGTTCCCTAATTTTCAATGATAAACATGAATAAAGTACGTGTGAAATATTTAATTTAAAAAACGTTTCCTGGGAAGTAAATAAAATAAAAATACAAATTGTGTTTGAACGCAAAAAAATACCCCTGTAATTTTAAAGATATATTTTCAAGTTGTAAAATATGTCTGCTATCTACTCAAGCTATACTTTTCTAGTGATTTTAATGAGCATATTATTGGTCACAAATTAAGCGTAATGTAAACTACATCTGTTCCATAATAAAAGAATAGCTGCGGTATATCTGCCCAGGCAGTGAGGAGACATAAAATCATGTTAAGTGAGAGAGTTACCTTTATATAAACCAAACGGTTATTTTTAATTTGAAATCATCAAAATATATTATATTTGAATACCTATGTTATGGTGATGCGACCATTATACATGTTTATGTCATTCAGTGTGGTGATCGACTTTAGGCGTCTGACACTGTAAACAGTTTGTGACACTGCAACGTTACGTGCACAATCAAGATTGTCAACATCCGACACAGAACTGAGATTCAAACCTAGCGTCCTGAAGTTTAAACGCCACAGCTAGCCTAAATTAGCTGACATGTTTATTAATAAATAGAATAGAACAAATGGGAAATATCATACCTTTCATTGTAAAATTTATATAAACTTAGGTCATAGTCTTTCCCGCTAATTGTATACTGTGGTCTAAGAAATATGACTACCATCGCCTGTGAGATGCAGACATGAACAGTTCATAAACAACTCAGCAATGTTCTAAAATGGAGTTCATGAATTTTTTTTCTTACATGTTTATAAATAATTTCAAGAGCAGTTCATCAGCTTTTTAAGAAAAAAATCATAATCACGAAATGTTCTTGAAAAGGACTAGAAAAATTTCATGAGGTGTTGATGAATCATCCATGAGCATGGCACATTCATTATCTTGTCTTGAAATGCTCATAAAGTATTTCAAGAACAAATCATGATTCTGCTGAGCGCTTATCGTTCATGAAATATACTTGAAATGTTGACATTTTGAAGTGAATTTTTTATATCGGCTGGACTAGTATGATCTAAATATGTTTTAATGTGTGCTTTACACATGAGAACTACAACCTGTTTGTCTTTGGGGGCAAGGTTTGATTCATTTATATTACATAATATGATTTCTTAAGAAAGAACATATTTTGGCAATTATTGCAAATTTAACCTGCTACGTATTTAACCGAATACTTATTTATAAAAAACGATTGCAGTGTAATAATTTGTAATTATGGTTCATCAAGCCATATTAGTCTTAATTCGGTTCATGGTTAGTTCATGAAAGTTAACGAGGGACTGTTTTATCAACTGTGAATAATTTTTACGAACTTGATTAGTCTCATTATTTAGTTTATCATAGCATCCAGGTTGGGCGGGGGTCCCTAGGGTAGTGGTTAGCACCGCTGCCTTTCCGCCAGGGTTCGGGGTTCGGTTCCCGGTCTCGGCGGTTTAAAAGAAAAAAAAATGTTTCTTCCCTATCCACGTGTGAAAGTCAGTATTGTGAGGAGCCTCCATGACCGAGAGGTAGCGTGCTCGGCTTCAGACCGCCAAGGCTCAAATTTCGCATCCTGTGTCTGGAAGACAGTGTCATCTTATTCATCTCACCATCCTCAGGAGGTTCTCCTGGCCCAGTTTAGCCTATATGTGCACAAAGGTGGCCTAAAGCCCGATTCATTTCATTTCATTTCATTTCATTTAGCATCCAGGTTGTTCGTTAAAGTTCATCACTATGATGAATTATTATGAGCTTGATAACGTCTTAATTCGGTTTATGGCGAGTTCATGAAAGTTCATAAGGGACAGTTTCATGAACTGTGATGAATTGTTATGAGCTTGAATTCTCATTTTAGTTCATGGTTTGTTCATGAAAGTTCATGAACTGTGGTGAATGATAGCATATTGACAAACTTGCGTAAAAAGACATTTCATCGCTTCGGAGCTAAAGGATCTTATCTGACACATCCTTTTCACAGCTAAGAGTGTAGAGTTCCGAGAGTTTTAACCGACCATAATCACTGATAATGAGTATCCCTCAAAATCAACTGCTTGGTCACACATGCCTGATTATAATACCATATGCCTATCATGTTATTGGTCTGTACTTGGTCAACAATAACTCTCCATTCCCGACTTATAATGTAGTGGTCGGACAAAGAAAGTAATGTAGTGGTGTGTTTAAAAAATACAGAGTAGTTAAAGATCCTATAGTTTCACATGGACTGCAACCCGAGTGTTTTTTCAAAGGTTAAAATCAGTAAAATGACTTTGTAGAATACTATTTTCAGATGAAATTAAAAAAAGACATATTCAAATTCAGAAATATTTTAAATGGTTATAATCAACAACATGATTTTGTAGAATAATATTTTCAGATGAAACGTTGTGCACAGGAAGTGAAATCTCAGATGATCATGATCTCCTTTTTTCAAGAAAAAAAATGACGTATGCAAGTTCAGTAGAATTTTGTGAAAATGAAGGACGTCAGTTAATTGGTTACAGGTCATTAAATGATATAAAACAGGAAGAAATGTAAGTATATTGAGTGAGTGAGTGAGTGAGTGAGTGAGTGAGTGAGTGAGTGAGTGAGTGAGTGAGTGAGTGAGTGAGTGAGAGAGTGAGTGAGTGAGTGAGTGAGTGAGTGAGTGAGTGAGTGAGTGAGTGAGTGAGTGAGTGAGTGAGTGAGTGAGTGAGTGAGTGAGTGAGTGAGTGAGTGAGTGAGTGAGTGAGTGAGTGAGTGAGTGAGTGAGTGAGTGAGTGAGTGAGTGAGTGAGTGAGTGAGTGAGTGAGTGAGTGAGTGAGTGAGTGAGTGAGTGAGTGAGTGAGTGAGTGAGTGAGTGAGTGAGTGAGTGAGTGAGTGAGTGAGTGAGTGAGTGAGTGAGTGAGTGAGTGAGTGAGTGAGTGAGTGAGTGAGTTTCTTCAATTTCTTCAAAAGAGGGACAATGTAGTATTTTAATTGCTATTTTAAGACGAATAAATGTTCGAAGTTGATTAAGAAAACTGTAGGGGTTACTTTACCGCCAACATTACACCACATTGTATTGTAATGCCTAGCTAATGCTTAACCTTTTATTTTTTATTTGAAGGTGGGTTATTGCAATTGAAATCTCGCGTCGGCAGTCTCGGCGTCTCCGTTAACATTTTCAATCCGCTTATATGTTGTCATTTTCTTCAGAAAGAAGGAATGTGAGATATGTAGACCAGTGAAAGAGTATCCGAAATGTAAAATATGGTTAAACAACGGAACAGTAGTGGACATATACACAAATGACAAACCAGAACATAAAAGGAAAGGACTATTTATTTGTGGTAAATATGCTGTTTTCAAACTAAATACGTATGTAATAATATTGTATAGCTCATCATGATATACATATTTAATCTATCAACAATATCTGTTAAATCGAGTCCGCCTATATGTAGGTCAACTTATTGTCAACAGAATTTAAACCAGCAGGATCATAATTATGACACAGATGGTAATTATGAGTGTTTTTGACATTTTTATCAAATTAATTTGGTAATTCCCTGGCAGTTGCTTCCAGAGGTTGGTTTTATGATTTATTTCCCTTCTAAAACCAAACAAAAAAGCAAAATCCCCCATCACCTGTTACAAAAATATGGAGGGTATTTCTGAGACCTAATAGTCAAAATGGCCGACAAAATCGTGTATATGTGATTTAGTGTCGACAAATTCATTTATTGGATTTTTTAGATAATTTAACCTATATTTCACCCACAACATGAAGATCGCTGCCGTTCTTTTTCAATTATAAAAAAAAAATGTGTATTTCATGGGCACTATCCAAGATGGCCGTGTTTGTTTTTTATTTATGAAAAATAATCATATATCGTCCCCTTGGATAGAAAAGGGTACATCTGCCATCTTACAAAGTGGCAGATGCACCCTTTCATATCAAAGTGGACGATATGTTTGTGATTTATCGTTTGCAGGTAATTGTGGGTCCACAAATTCATTTATTGCGTCCTTTAGATAATTTATTTGGTCCAAGCCTTGTATTCTACCCCCGACCAATCGAAGAGTGGGTTCAGCCTGTCACATGACATAATCGGCCAATCACAGCCGTCATTCAGCTGTTATTTAAATTAGAGAGTAGAATACGAGACTTGGCCCTTTTAATCAATATTTCACATACATTTTATTGATTTATTTATCATTTGGGCAGACAATTGTGTTCCTCTACCACATCATGCTTTACTTATTTTCATATAGCCTAATATATCGAGTTACAAACGATACTACAAACCAGAAAACTTTCGTGAATAAAATTGTAATCGCTCGATAACTGTTTTTATAGTTTAAAATATGCCTGTTAAAACCAAACCTTGTTATTTCTGAGCGAGGTTACGGTGGTGTCTACTAGCGGCTTTCTCAAAATGAGCTGGGCTAAAACTAAGCCTATAGAGTAGTTACCAGACGAGGTATCATAACTGATGGTTTAGAGCTTGGAAAGTGGAGTTTTATCCTATAATAATGAAATATTACTCAATACTGGGGTCATTTATCATTTCTTCCAGTGTAGCCTGCGATAGTTTGTTTAAATCCGAAAAAAATGCTCTATGAGCTATATGAAGTTCATGTGGGATTGACCACATGACGTGAACACATAGCTTACATTATTTAAAAATAATAGCAAATTCCATCCGCTGATAAAAATTCTAAAATGCAATATAAAAAACATAAAAAACGAACGAGCCGCTGTGGTAATTCTGCACCTTGCGTGCTATTTGATTAGATCCAATGAGATTGATAATACTTGGATTGAGGGTGACAAATATGATTATGTCGAGCATCCTAGAATAGGGGCTCCTGTATGTAGCACCGCATTTGGCCCATAAAGTGGCCTATTAATATTATAACCAAAGCATCGAAAGATATATTACAGTTACCAGTGACTTGTAGAATAAACTGTGTGAGCTTTTCTACAAACGTGAGACAGCTTCGCTAATATTCTGTAAATTACTGAATATACTTGTATACCTTCGCAATTTTCGTCTACATTAGATACCATAATATTTATCGTACAAAAACAGACACATAAAATGGGGAAAATTTGTTTATTAAAAATAAACATCAAATTAAACGACTACAAATAAAAAGGGGTTCACTTCAAATGTTGTTAATGTAAACGTGGTTGTAACAGAGTGAAGCCCTTAGACCAAAATAGGTGAAAATTTACTTGACAGTTCATTAACCAGTGAATATTTATACATGTCTCTAATTGATCTAATCTACTATGAATATTTATACATGTCTTTAATTGATCAAATCTACTATGACTATTTATACATGTCTCTGATTGATCTAATCTACTATGAATATTTATACATGTCTCTGATTGATCTAATCTACTATTTAAATGTGAACTTTGACTCTTGTATCATTACAAACAAATTACATAATATCAAACAAACTATCAATAACAATCTAGTAATTGTTCACACAAAACCAAACCTATCAATAACAATCTACTAATTGTTCACATTAATGTTATTGAACTTTGACTCTTGTATCATTACATACAAATTACATAATATTGACAAAATCTATCAATAACATTATTGAACAAGATTATCTGTTGTTGAGGAGGGTATGAAAAAGGTCAGAAGAAAAATGAACAAAAAATTTGCAGCGCATGGAAGCGGGAGGAGGTGGGATTTTCTTGATAGACATAGAATCTGGTATATAAATTTATTTTTCTTTCGGATTAATTTTTGGCTTGGACCAGCTTCTCATTGCTAAAAGAGACTGTTAAAACAAATCGAGATCCGAACAAACCACGAATTACATAGCTTGGGATTCGCCTAAGATTAATAATCTATTTTGTGTCCGATAAAAAGAGCTTTCATTTTACGAAAACTCTGTATTATTAGGTTCTTATTCGGCCAAGCAATGTAGAAAGCCTAGTAAAATGTACACCAGTCTCAGAGAGATTAGTATCAGTGGCCGATATTCTGACAGTATTTCCTCCAGGTGAACGGGATATCGACGATTAACAAAACGGGAAAGTGAAGAAACTTGAAGAATCACGGAGCTAGAATGAGCACTTCAGCTGTGATGGCGGCGCCCTCGATAATGTCATCACCAAATATACTTATTACCAGACACATCATAACCCTTTAACCGCTGATGCTGCATATATTCGGGTTTTCATTTTTTATTAGCACATTAAGTACCACATTTT
This sequence comes from Flabesymbios commensalis, assembly GCA_964017125.1. NCBI lineage: Eukaryota > Metazoa > Annelida > Polychaeta > Terebellida > Flabelligeridae > Flabesymbios > Flabesymbios commensalis. The sequence goes on along the minus strand of OZ024902.1, from coordinate 57,545,465 downwards.
GATTATGGTGAAGATAAAATGTGACATCAACCAGCAAGATTTGAAAAGAGTTGACCTCCATTTTGTCAAATCTGAATGATTTTTACTCACTTGAAGTTGTGGATCGCGTCAGCGAGACACAACTTCAAGTGGGTGAAAATTCAAATTGAATAATTTGGCGGTCAAAGGGTTAAAATGAAATACTAAGGGGATTTGTGAAACTACAAAGATGTTTCTTAAATATGTGTGAAATGAATCATACAAATCTGTTAACAGTGGTTAAGGGGGGTCTCACACTACAACGTATCGTACTAGCGTGTGCCACCATATCGGAAATATCAACCATACAACCAGAGATTTTGTAACTCCTGACAGAATACTATTGAAGACTAATGCCATATTATGTAATACTGCTCTATGTACACCAAAGTGCGACTAGGACCAAAACCTGCAGAGATATATTAAACATAAGAACAAATGCTATAACTTTTTTTGAGAAGAAAGGAATATGTATTTATGAAGTCCTTATTATTTATTTGCAGATCGTTTTTTTATTCATCATTTCATGCAATTTACAATTGTTCATCTTTTCATCTATTCAACTTTTCTCACATTTATTTTGAATAATCTATTATTTAATTCATTCATTCATTCATTCATTCATTCATTCATTCATTCATTCATTCATTCATTCATTCATTCATTCATTCATTCATTCATTCATTCATTCATTCATTCATTCATTCATTCATTCATTCATTCATTCATTCATTCATTCATTCATTCATTCCTTTGAGCATTTGTGATGTTCTTCGTCATATCCATTTAACTTCACTATTCCTTTTTATAAGTTTCATATACTTTGTTTAATTGTACGCATCATGTATGTATTTATAGAACGAAAAGTTCACGTACATAATAATTATGTATTAATTATGTGTTAATTATATGTTAATTATGAATTAGTCTATATACTAATATTTGAGTTTATATACATGTACTTGTTTTATTGTCTCTCACAACTCAGTCATGAGTGACCTGTTATTATACAGGGTGAGACAGATGAATAATTCAATGTGTTAATATACCCGCTGGGGCTAGGAAACATTTTGTTTACGATCACCAACATACGAGCCACAACACGAACACTACTATTGCCAATAATTTGCCCTCACGCCTTACCCATGCAGAAAAGTATGAATGGGCAAAATTGTCAACGCTGGGACATACTTTAATATACTTTAATTTTCGCGCAAACCCGATGTTTTACCATTTCGTGGTCTTTTAAATTCGCGCCAAAATAATTTTTTGAGGTTGTTTTTTGCCTGGAGACATAAAATCACCTCGCCTTGATTATTATCGTCATTACCTTTCCCAACTGGTAACCACTACTATAACGCAACGCCGTGAGTTAACATAACAGTATGGTCACTAATTATGTGTGTGTGTGTAGGGGGGGGGGGGGGGAACATTCCGGCTAATCCCCTTGAGACCAGACGCTCATTAACCCTATCAATCCAACAGGTTATCACGAAACCTATTTATATTTTATCATTACCACTTATTTTTATGAATTTACAGTCATTTAATATTGCCACCCTGTATTGTCTGACAAATGAGTCTATTAGACTTTTTTTATGTCAATAAAATTGCTACTACTACTACTACTTAATGGGAGATAGGATAACATATCCAGACACAGAAAAGATCTATGTTGACATCAGGACATGTCCCGTTAAACCTATGGATTAATGCCGGCTGGTTAATAGCAACCATTGGAGAAGTAAGACTGTATTATCGAAGACTTTGTACAGACAAGTTTAAAATAATTGGGAATAAAATCAAAGTTACTAGTATAAACGTATGTTATATATTTTTTCATAATACAAAATATCCTAGGACTTAAAACTTTCACAAGTTAGCGTGACAATCACTTGGAATAGATTACATGACCACTGCCGATAGACAGCTGCAGTCACACCCTTTAAAACCCAGTCCCTAAATACATGAAATACTTTTGTGGAATGCGCGAAAATTAATCCCACGCGAAATAAAAGTATATTACAGTAGTTGTGTCGATGTTGTGTCTTTCCGCAAGGCACTTTGCCCTCACGTGCTTCGCTTTACTCATGTGTAAATGATTACCCCGTAGGACAGTGATGGCAATTATTTTAATCTTTCAGTATGTGTAATGTGCATCGAACGATGCCCATGAATAGTAGCTAATAGTGTACACTCCCACCAAATCTCATCTGCTAGCGTCGCATAACGATTGATGTCATTGTCAGAGAAAAGCGGGAACACGTGATTCTGTGCTCCCCGTACACTTTAATAATTAGCTCTGAAATTCTTAACACCAATATTTTTACCAAGGGGCGTGTATATATTTTGTGCAATACATTTGAAAGTGCACTATATTATCTCCCTATTTTCGTGGCTAAAAATGTATGAACTGTAAGCACATAAACATGATATGAAGTACTCTATCCATATCACTTGTCATTTTAAGGTGCTATATAACCTACCTAAACACTAAACAATTGAACTTTTTCTTTCTACTCTGTTGAGCTTATTTCCGTAATTCCAATGTCAAACAACACACTTAGAATATCTTTAAAAATGTACTTTTAATCATAATTACTTCAATGTATCGGTGCCATGAATGGTTGAAAGAATGAGATAAACTATAGAGCTGTTACAAATATTTTGTGCATAGCTGTACTCACATACAGACACACATAGTCATATAAAAAACCTGGAATACAACGGTCGGATTTTACATAGTTTTCTTAACATGGTGTACGCTTGTCTTTAAGATGCCAAATATAGGCCTACCACAAAAACAGTGAAAATGGAAGATACCACCACTCACTTGGGTAAGTAAGGTTACTGAACGCTTAAATACACCTGACTCAAAGTTTACAATTTGTATTTGAGAATATAAAATATATAGACTGTTTTTTTTAATGTATCATTGCAATCATTAGGCAACATATGCACATCTTATTTCATTTTCATGACTGTGACATTTTCATAACTATCATCTGGAATATATCATCAATAAGTGGATGTTGTAACAGTCAGTGAGTCTGCGTTCAGCGAGCAAAAAATAGGTTAAACTTTATAGACCCGAATATATTTTTTTGACACCACACACTGTTATAGTACAGATATTCTAAAATGAAAAACTATCTATTTATTGAAGCATATTTACAGAGCGGAGATCAACTTTATACGTCAGATTCTGACGTCTAAGGTCGATCCCCCCACTGGAAGAATAAAAAAAATATAATGGCCGTAGACCCATTACATAGGTATTCAAATGAAGTTGATAGAACTAACCAAGACATTCACGATGACTTCAAATGGTTCATACAAAAATATGTCAGTGTTGTAAGAGTAAATCAAATGGATATTGATAGAAAACATGCTATTTTTTATCACATTGAATAGCTGCCTGAGCTTGAGCATGTGTCTATTTATTCTTATTAAACAACTTTTGGTCACCAATAAATAATTGTATCTGAATCCTACTTTGTCCACTTGTCATTTTAGTCATAATAATCCAGGGCCGTATCCAGCGGGGGGGGGGGGGGTAGGTGTCTATAGCCCTCCTTGCAAATCCCCAAAATGCCTTGTTCTTTTCAATTTCAGGGGTGAATCCCCCGCACAACCCCCAATTACCGGACTATCGTCCTGTAACCCCACCCCACCCCACTTTGTCGTAGTCTGGATACGGCTCTATAACACCGTTTCCAAAATACTCCTATCTGTGAAACATATATTACCAGATTACCTCATAATTTGATCAGACAGCTAAAAATATAGCTTCTCTGCTGAGAAATAATTGGGCATACAACAACACACAAATCAATCACATGATTGCATTAGTTTTCCCAATCACTTGCTATAAATAGCAACATGGCTAACATGGTTGATGAACTGGTGGTCTGTGTTATCTACAGGTGTAGGAGAGATGCAAATATTTGATGGTCCATCGTCTGACATGGAATTTACGGGTACGTATTGTTTAATGTTCTTTATTTAGAGCAATAATATAGTGTCATATCCGTCATCCTTCCAGCGTCTATTACGACTATCGCTTTCATCTGTACGCACTATAAATCTATCTGGTGACGACTTGTTTCAGTGCTGTCTATCGTTGTTATAATAAAATATTTTATTCTTTATCAATCCGACGTAATGGCTCTATAGTTAAGACTTTCTCAAAACATTAATTTTGTTCGAACATTTTCTGACTGATTACACTATTTAAGCTCCTAATATCTGAATATCCAGGAGACCACCTTATCTGTGAATGTGAACACTCTATCTGTCCATAGCTGTTAATATTATTTTGATCTTGCTTTTTGTGATCTTCTTAGGCATTTACTCTTTTGATTTCAAGTAAAACATTGCAACTACAACATACTCAACAGAGATCCGATCATAGACTACATTCTTTGATTGATTACAATTAGTTCAAAGTGGGTTTATTTGCGGAAATTAAAAATGGCAGCAACGATATTTCACACTTGACATGCAAATATACAATTTAGCGTATCAAATAACGGAATCCTGATAGTAAAATGAAAATACAAAATGTGAATGCTTGGTCTTAATTGGAAAAGATAGGTAATGTGCACTCACTTGAGGTTTGAGGTCGCGGTAGTGAATCCTAACTTTAATATATTTTAGTGAGGGAAAAATGTAATAAAATGTATGTATATATATATATATGGATACTACTTTTGCAACATACAAGGTATCGATATAAAATGGTTCTCAAATGCTTTGTATTATATGTTCCAGAGATAAGGAAACAAAAAATTTACTTAAAACATTTCATATTTAAAATTTATGAAAATTATTATCATACAAAATGACCTTTTTATTACTATTTTTCTTTATGATAATGTTTATTATAAAATACTGGCCTTATTAAAATTTTGTTGAATAGAATTGAGTTGCTATGTTTTTTATCGAGTCCTGGAATGTCCAAGTTGAAATTCTTCACAGCAGTGAGCCAACAGATTCGTCATTCCTGTTACAACAGAGCGCGGTCAGGTGTAGTGGTTAGCGCTACCGCAAGGCACGCCACAGTTTGGTGTTAGTTTCCCATATTCAGATTTATAAGAAACAAGCATGTATCTTTCCCTTCCGTGTGTAGAGTTTCGATATCACCTACGTGACTATGAGCATGTTCAGACCACAAAGTCTTGAAATTCGAATCCTGTCGGTGCATGCAGTACCATTTCATAATTATCATCTCACTGCTATCGAGAGGTCCTCGTGAACTTCGTGTGCACAAATGTGACCTAAAGCCGCATTCATTCATTCATTCATTCATTCATTCATTCATTCATTCATTCATTCATTCATTCATTCATTCATTCATTCATTCATTCATTCATTCATTCATTCATTCATTCATTCATTCATTCATTCATTCATTCATTCATTCATTCATTCATTCATTCATTCATTCATTCATTCATTCATTCATTCATTCATTCATTCATTCATTCATTCATTCATTCATTCATTCATTCATTCATTCATTCATTCATTCATTCATTCATTCATTCATTCATTCATTCATTCATTCATTCATTCATTCATCCATCCATCCATCCATCCATCCATCCATCCATCCATCCATCCATCCATCCATCCATCCATTCATTCATTCATTCATTCATTCATTCATTCATCCATCCATCCATCCATCCATCCATCCATCCATCCATCCATCCATCCATCCATCCATCCATCCATCCATCCATCCATCCATCCATCCATCCATCCATCCATCCATCCATCCATCCATCCATCCATCCATCCATCCATCCATCCATCCATCCATCCATCCATCCATCCATCCATTCATTCATTCATTCATTCATTCATTCATTCATTCATTCATTCATTCATTCATTCATTCATTCATTTTTTTTCGTTCGTACGTTTGCTTGGGTGTGCATGCCTTCATTTTTCATTAATAATATTAATTCATAACTTTGAGCCACAGTAGCCTACAATTTTGTTTGTTTTTTAAGCTGTCGGCGATTCCACAGAATCATTGCCAATTATGGAAGACGAGGTGATCACTAGTCATCTGGGTAAGTAGTTAGATAATAGTCGATAAAAACAAATTGATCTTTAAACATAATTATTTTATCCATTGGTCACGTCAAATAAGGTAGCGCCTGCATGTGGTAGTGCGGACATTATGTTTTTAATTTCAGTGAATCACCTTCTAGGCTTGGTGGGGGGGGGGGGGGGTTATATTTCACTGAAATTGTCGACATTATCACCGGACCTACAGTCTCCATCACATTAATTTGTTTTTTTCGCTGATTACTCAGAAAATTCTTAACTGCTTTAGGCCTAGGCCTAGTTGATATTTCAAAAGTCATCCGGCACCTACCCTGCACATTTCAAAATTTGAACCATGTAATTCAGGGCTTGAAAATGTTTTTCAAGTTAGTGGAGTTTATAGAAGGACGTCGTAACCAGCAATTTAGTACATAGTATTTATGTATAATATATACTAAGTTTCCGAACAAAAAGACCCTTAACTTGGTGCAAAGATTTACATGGATTGGGGCTGCCTTTTCTTGGTGTACAATTCCTAGGTCATGTCAAGGTCATTTCAGGGTAATTTTAAGGTCCAATCAGCCGAAACTCGTGTTTTCACAGTTTCAGGTGGATCCCAGTGACATAAATTTACATAGACTAGACTAGTGGGTAATAACCCCCTGATAAACTATAGTTATAACGTCCAAGGGCCTAATTGGCCGCAAAACAGTTAAATTGAAGCCAATTGGGAACATAGCTTTAGACTTCTAATCCAGGGGAGGGACCCGAAAACTTGGTACAATGTTTGACATGGGTTGGAGTTGCCCTTTCTGGGGATACAATCTCAAGGTCAGGCCTAGGTCATTTCAGGTCGAATCAGCCGTAAATTACATATGTTTCGAAGTTGCCTTTTTCACAGAAAAATAAAAAAAAAAAAGCCTTATTATTATTATTAAAATAATTTTATTGCCAAGACGTTGACGTTGGAAATTAGACTTACACTTATATGTGACCTTTCTCGTGTCGTTAATTGTCAAAGTAGGCATATAGAGGCCTTAGGGCCTACACGCCAGACTGCAATAATTTGGTCTGAGAGAGCACCTGCGTTTATAACTAACGTTACATCTTTAAAATGCTATTCTTGTAGCTAGGCAAACATGTATCGAGGACGTTATATCAGCAGTGAATAAATACTTTTGATGCATATAGAGTTTCATTTTTATTGAAATAACTTTTACATGGGAAATATTGCTTGTTGCAGGTATCAAATTGATACAGGTACAATAAGTGTCTTCACAAAAAAGCCCCTTCACACGGCACGTATGTTGTGTTGCTGCTATAGGGCTGACATAGTTATTGCAAATAGACCTTTTCTAGCATTTTTTGCTCAAACTTGCTCAATTCAAACCGAAGTCAGTTACGACAATAAAATACATTGACAAAATAATAGAACTTTGATCTGCAGTGAATTCGTATTATATTAGTAATATACATGTACTACCCATTCGTAACCTTATTTGTTGTTATTTTTTTGTTATTTCATGATTTTCTGTTGGTGGCTATATCATATCAGACCGAAATATAATAGCAGTGATAGGTAGGTGGGAGGTTATTCTCGTATAATGCTTTATTTGCCATTAATGTTCAGTTTACTTTAGTAAATGTGTTAACTTGCCATTTAATATTTGCTTGGGTCTGCAGTATAACAAAGTAGCATATAGTTCTAAAATATAACATTCAAACAAATAACCATGAAGCTTTCTGGGCAGGTTAATGAACCTTAACCCGCTAATGACGACTGTTTTTAGAACAGTCTGTTTTAATCTGTTTATTATACGTTTAAATCACAGTTATTGAGTGTTTAAACATCACGATTTGAAAATGTTCGAAATGATTTGCAAATTAAACAAATATGGATACCCACTTAAGTTGTGGGTCGTAGTAGAACACATACACGGACAGTCATCGCACTGAAAAATATATATTGTAGTATTTGAAGCCAAATATTAATGTTTTATGTACACTATCCAATAGATTTGTTTTCTTTTAAAAATCTACATCAAAATCATTTGCTTGTTATGGAAGCAACAGCAATCATCTTGACAATATCACGAGAAAGATCGTGTATTCATAGTAAAACAGGATATACTCAATTTATCAAAATAAATTAGGCCTATATGCTAGTGGAAATTTAAAACACAAACAACTAATAACTTAGATATTCCAGATCACAGCCGTATTATCCATTTTGTTACATTTTACATTTCTAGTCGTAAAAAAACATGATACACACTGATAACATCAGTCACTTTGTTCATTTTAGACATGTGTTAATTAGTTTATTGTGGATTTGTTGCAGTTTGCTCGATAATCCTCTTCCTGTCTGTAGTGATCCATCTGATTGCTGCTAGGTGTACATGGAATAAAAGGTAAGTCCTAAAAACTTTGTGGTGTAATAATGACAATTTCTGTCAGTGCGTTGTGATTCGCTGGGCGTGCGTCAGAATTCGTTGATGATTTGACAAATTTTCTGCATGCTTGATAAATGTGAACAACGCCAGTCTAACGTTAAGCATGTAGATCACACATAAATAACAATAGATTCCGTATTGTAAAAAACGTGGCGAGCAGTGCACATTAAACCCTAGAACACTGATATCGACACTTACAGTTTGTTTGGTACCTATGTAATCATTTTTAAAAGAAACAAATATGTTCTAAATGTATGATAGCATTATATGTTTTGACCTAATTTAAACAAATCATATTAATGTTCAGCACTTAAAGTCGTGCATCGTGTGAAACATCACCCCAAATGACTAAAAAATAAATGTCGTTCCTCAGAGCTATAAGGGTTGCGCTGCAGAAATAACAGTCACAGCCTATTGCTCTAGCGCCGGATGAACAGGCAACGCTTTGCCCGCGCCTGCTCCGAGCACTCATGTTGGGCAGGGCAGACATGTTGCGCTCAACGTGCAGCCATGCGACACAAAGCAAACATATCTGGCGTTGATATGACTTTTTTAGCGCGCCCTACGTCTCGTGCGGCGCTAGCAGTGCACACACAAATATGTGTAGCATTAGTGCAGCGTGCTCCACCAACTCGTAATGAGTGCTGACGCACGACAAACGTCCTACTAAAAAAATATCAATTTTCGGATATTTTTCAGTCGATCGACTATATGTCACTGTGGCTTAGATCTGGAGAATATAAAAAGCCTATAGGCGAGACTCTATTCTGGTGAACTAAAGCCCAGGGCCGGTATTCTCGTACAAGTTACGATACATCGTAGGCTTCTGATTGGTCGAGACGGCCGTCTCGACCAATTAGAAGCCTACGATGTATCGTAACTTGTACGAGAATACGGGCCCAGGCGAAAATCATGAGTGGAATTTGGAGACAGCATCATTTTTTTGAAATTTTGCGTAGATTACGAAAATCACTGTCTCCAAGCTGAAATAATGTTCGTATATAGTCAGATAACCCATTTTCAAAATGGCCGCCAAGAAGTTAGCGTAACAAAATAAACTCTTAATAACCAGCCTAAAATTCCATTCAAACCCTCTAGTATTACTAATCTATGGGTGGCCTCCATGCTAGCGACCTCGTGGTCTTAATGGAGGTCTCCCAAACCACCCTGTAAATTGTTTCACTCATCTTTCATTTACTTATTTTCATGGTTGAATAAACACTTCTTCTTCTTTTTATGGATGCACAACTCATTACCGGCATTATTTTTGCTTTATTTCTCATATTATATAAACTATCTAAATTCAAAATGGCCGACAAAATGGCTGTCAAATTTTGTTTTATCATATCCTACGTATTAGTACAGGATTTGAGTAATATTTTGAGAAAATCGTTCACATCATGGTAAAAGCACAAAATTTGGCACAGAGCTGAGCTAGAGTATACTGATCCACATTGGAAGAGGGATAGCTGTAGGCCTACAGTAACTGTATGAGCTTCGTTTAGAACATCTTCGACCCCCCCTTATTTTTTTCTATTATTTCAAGTAATTATTTAAAATAATATATGTTTCACCAGAAATGTTCAAGCTGTTTATTAACGTTTTTAGCAGTTTGTTTAATAAAATACAGAGGTGGATCCATAGTGCGGTGAGGGGGGGGGGGGCGTACCCACTTTTTCGACAAATTGTTATAAAAAGTACCTTAAATCGTATAAAATGGTTCAAAATGTGATAAAAGCACGAAATTTTGCACAAAGCTGCATGATATACTAATCCATATTGAAGCGAAATAACCTAGTAACTGTAGCGTAAATGCTTTGCTCAGGGCATTTTCACTCTCCCTTTTTTTTCAAAAAAGTAGTAAGCTCGTTAGCTTTATCGCTCAGTTAACGCGCAGCGCGTTAGGAAAACACTGTATATTCGCTGATTTATGCACGTGATTTATTTTAAACATGTTGTATATTCGTCATAAACTCGCTAGCTGTTTTCGTATCCTGACAGTGACCTCATGGACGCACAACGACTTACTTCTCTCATTATTGTCACCCAAGGCGTGGGCTGTGCATCGTGTATGTGTGATTGGGGTATTACAGAAAGAGTGAGCATCGATAACTTTGTAACGAATATAATGACAACTAAATTGATGATAGGCTACATAAACTGGTTGATTATCGCACTTTTTGTTACACTATTATTGCAGTCTCGGTGCTTCAAGCCCTACTGGTTGTGCTGTTGAAGGTGTGGACGGACATCATTGTCGTGTATGTAGCTTCCCTTGCCAGAGCAACCCAACTGTAATACTCATATCCCTCTTGACTATGCACATAGACTACAATTTCTATACTGTGCCATATGAAGAAATCACCAGGCTTTTAAAATATAATCATAGTAGCCTCATAGTGGGTCTATCAACATTCAAAACTACAAAGAAATAGTTAATAACAATAAATAGCTTATCTCATTCGATAATCGTGCGACTTACTCAGACACATCAGCACATGGTTGTGAGGGTGGCCTTGATATCAGAAGCATCACAATCATTCTTTTATCAGTATAAAGTATGGATTTCTCGCCTCGGAGCTAAAGGAACCTATCTGACACTCGTTAGAGTGGCAGATAGGATCCTTTAGCTCCGAGGCAACGACATTATAGTCCCAAATGCGCTGCGTGCATTTTCGCGTCCACGGCTTTGGCCCATAACCTATGATGTGTATCTAACACATTGACATATCCATACTTTCTTTCTATTATGACAGGCTGAGATTAATTTACTTCTAAATTCCAAATGTCACGATGACTTAGAAATTATGAAATGGAGAGGTTGGACTTGAATACTTTGAGCTGCGTGCCAGGCGTTTGTTCATGGCTCATTTTAGTAATGCACATTCAGCTTGGTTACGTAGTTTATAGTGGTTACGACACATGCCGGTACCGCCAGTATCTCAGGTTCACTTCCGAGTATGGGAGGGTTTTTTAATTGGCTATTTTATTGATATAAGTCTGATAATTTATATTGACATAAAAGTGAAACATCGTTTTTACGTCATAAATGATGCGATGTCAAACAAGTGATATCACTAGCGTGATCGTTTTATGAGATCACTGTGATGACATTATGATCTCACGTGTTGACTGGGGAGCACAGCGAGCTGTTCCCAGTGGCAGTGCTGGTTCTGCAGTATGTATACATGCATGTAGGTGTTTATCTGGCACTGCGCTTTGTAAGGCGACCACGCCAGCTAGCGCTACAGAGTTCAAAAACGGCAGATTAAAATTAAGAAGTCAGAACAGTAGAGACTGGATATAGAGTAGCTACAGGCTCAGTATAAACTGTCACGTCATTTGATGAAATCCCTCCCCAGCTTAATTACAATTGCCAGTTTATTTTCAGTAAAAAAGGTCCGGTCTAATAACATGTTTAGTTATAGCTGTGGTTCAGTGGGACAACCTGGTAGTGCAAGAGCATTAGGGTTGAACCTGGAATAAAATTGCAGAAAGCTGATTTTTTCAGGAATGATACATGGACATCTCCCCAGACGAATTCCGAAGATGCCTCGAAAATCCCCTTTGTGCATTTTTTTTAATTCAAGATGGCCGCCACCATGTAACGCCATTTTCGAAAAAAACAGGGGTATACCATAATTCCTCACTTTTGCAGTTCGAAAAAAATATTTAGGTGTCTCTACTTATGTTTGAGGACACAAAGAGTTCATCCAGATGATCTGAAATGATATCAGTACTTTTCTCAATACCAAAAATCCAAGATGGCCGCCATATTGATATATGTTGAGTATGTTGAGTATGTTGAGCGATCTCTTAAAAAACGAAAATATGAGGTAACTATCTCGTTGTTGAGCCTAAAATGTATTTTTTGTCTAAACCCATGGAGTCTAGCACTTATTTAGATCACCAATATTTTATTATATTGAATTTATCAACATAAATCCCACATACCGGTAGTTTAATGTTATGTAACACCATATAACGTCATTTTTCCAAAAAAAAACAGGAATATACCACAATTCCTCACTTTTGCAGTTAAAAAAAAATATTTTGGTGCCTCTACACAAAAAGCTCATCAACAGGATCAGAAATGATATTCCTTTTCTTATCTCCACAAATCCAAGATGGCGACCATTATGTAAAGCGTCCCCCCCCACAGAAAATCACGTACATGCCATAATCATCATGTTGTTGAAACTTTTTTTTCAGGGCCATGGAATCTAGAATATATTTCCATCACCAATTTTTTAAATAGAATGTGCTTATCAACACAAAATCCAACATGGCTGCCATATTGGTTAGCTCTTTTAGCGCAGATGCCACGATTAAGCGATGTCCAACTGCTTTTTCATATGGGAATATAGATATAGATTGCTCAAATTTACAAAATATCATATGTCAGAAATCATTGATTAAAAATTGTAACATCTCTCAGCTTTAAATATAAGTATTTTTCATTCATTTGAAGCTTGAGATAGCGTAAGAAATTCCAGTTTTAAACACAGCGACTAATTCCAATGTAGGTATTTTATATAGTAGGCCTATATAAAATGTTTTTCGATTTTGGTTAAGTATTAGCTGTGATTATTATTGTGAATGTACATAATAACAGAGCTAAGTACAATATTACACCAGATTGAACACGTTTAACGTCAGGATATGATAGTTTTATGTCAGGATATATGAATATGATATCAGGATATGACACTTTAATATCATGATATGTAATATAATTTCCAAAATTGGTGTTTAATATAGCAAAATCACGTTATGATGGCTCAATACAGCTTTATAAACGCAGTATATAGTGGCTAAACATCACGTTGCTGTATTAAAATGAAAAGATATACATCATATTATCACGAAATGCATTACAATTTCGTGATATATCATTTTAACATCACTATGACATTTTAATGTCAGGATATGACATTTGAATATTAGGATATGATACTTGATGTGATTATGATGTGACTTTATACATTGATGAAATGACACATTGAGGTCACAATATAGCATTGTAATGTGATGGTGTGTCATTATAATGACAAACATGCTATTTAATATCGAATATTGTATAATAGACTTGTCGGATTATGACATTAAAAAAGGAAAAACATAAGAAACAGTTCGAAGTCAGGATCTGGCATATTTATGCCAGGATATTGGATTGTAATTTATCAGAATATGACACTTTAACGTCATGAGATGGTATTATAATGTCCAAATTTTGTCCTTTTATATCACACAATAAGATTTGAATGTCAAGATATTCAATTTTTTATGATAGGATTTGACATTATCAAATCAAGATATGGCGGGCTTGGCGGCATTCTAATGTGACATTATAATGACTGAATATGACACTACAATATTTTAATGTGACCATAGAATGTCAGGCTTTGTCACTTTAAAGTCTGGATATGGCATTTTAATGTCAGGATATTATATTGTCATGTCAAGGTATAACATTTCAATAACATTATATTGACAGACGCACGTTACCATATGGTAATACAGAATCGACATAGAACATTCCAATATCAGGCTGGCACATGTCAGTTCAACATATATATCGCAATATAATTCAGTAAGTAAAGGCCTCTACATTGCTCAAATACCGGTACTCCAAAACTGCCAACAACAAAAGCACTTCGGAAGATTCAATAAAATGGAAAGTAATTAGATAGCGTTAAGACACATGCTCTTTGAACAGCATGTGGCCTTGCCCTCTTTTACTTTCATTTCCTCTTACACTAAAATGTCATATTGTGATGTTAATATGCTATATCATGATATTTAATATCGTGACAATACACTAAAAGATCCTGTCACTTTAATACCATACCGTGATGCTTAACCACCATATCCTGCATTTATAAAGCTGTATCCAGACATCATAACGTCATTTTACTATAATAAAGAGCAATATTTGGACATTACAAAACCATATCATGACGTTAATGTTTCTTGTCCTCATATTATCGTGACATAAAGAGATCATATCCTGACGATAAACTGTGACATCAATTAATTTAATGTCATATTCCGATATTCTGATGTAAAATCATCTCATTACAACACCATACAATGCCATACCTTCTTTACGAAATATATATATCCTAATATTCAAAATGTAATATCTTGATATTTAAATGATATATTTCATGATATTAAACATATTGACATTCGCAGATCAAGGACAAAAGTAAGTATTTAAAAAAGCATTGTTACAGGACGATTATCAAAGATGTCATGTACATGTAACGTGTGAGGCGCAAGTCCTTATCTTGTAATTGATTTTTGCTAGAAAGCCTCCCTTCAACGTCACCTACTGCCCCAGCCAACACGGGGCATTACTCCAATTCTGTTTAATTTTTGTGCCAGCGTCGAAGACGGTCAGCCCATATTAAAACAGCATTGGATGAATGTCTCGTGTTTAAACTCCATTATGATACAGAGCATATTTTGATGTACAGGAGGGTGTGGAATCTACAGTCTGGGAACGGATTTTATATCATGGTCGTTTGTAACCAACGCAAACTGAAAGAGCAGTCGCCCCAGAAAGAGTTCTAAAAAGAGTGAGTTGCGGGTGCAGAGCGGCTTGTTCAAAGGGGGGGGATCTCACAAATCTAGACTATATTGTACAACGATGTGCTCTTTTTGTATTGGCCAAACATGTAGAAACTGTGACAGCTCGGATGATTGAAACGCAATAATTTCATTATTTACCTGAGATTAATTTGTTAACTTGACGAATCTCAATCTACATTTCTAGTGGGAAAGCAGTTCGAAAACACTCCAAAGCGTCACCCACCATGGTAGAATTACCTATAACTACCATGTGGGATTCATGCCGATAAACACAATATAATAAAATATGGTCATCTAAATAAGTTCCAGACTCCATGGGCTCGGCTAAAAAATACATTTCAGTTTCAACAACGAGATAGTTATCGCATATTTCCGGGTTTTTTAAGAGATCGCTTAACAAAATATTATGGCGGCCATCTTGAATTTGTGGTATTAAGAAAAGTACTGATATTATTTCTGATCATCTGGATAACCTCCTTGTACTTTAAAACATAGGTAGAGACACGAAAATCATTGTTTTAACTTCAAAAGTGGGGGGGGGGTTGGGGTATAACCCTTTTTTTAAATGGCGTTACCTGGTGTTATTTTGAATTAACTACTATGTGGGATTTATGTTGATAAATTCAATATAATAAAATAATGGTGATCTAAATAAGTGTTAGATTCCATGGGTTTGGCCAAAAAATACATTTTAGGTTCAACAACGAGATAGATATCTCATATTTTCGTGTTTTTTAAGAGATCGCTTAACATAATCAGAATAATATGGCGGCCATCTTGGATTTTTGGTATTGAAAAAAGTGCTGATATCATTTCTGATCATCTGTATCAACTCTTTGTGCCTTAAAACATAAGTAGAGACACCAAAATATTTTTTTTCCCAACTACAAAGGTGAAGAATTAGGGTATACCCCTGTTTTTCGAAAATGGCGTTACATGGTGGCGGCCATCTTGAATTAAAAAAAATGCACAAGGGGGATTTTTGGGGCATTTTCGGAATTCGTCTGGGGAGATGTCCAGGTATCATTCCTGAAAAAATCAGCTTTCCGCAATTTTATTCCAGGTTCCTGTGTTTTTTTCACTAATGCTCTTGCACTACTGGCACAGTGCTCATAGTCATGCAACTGTCTGGAACAATCCACAAAACGATGGATTGATAAAATTCACTTAAGGCTTTATATACTGCATGTTACATTGACACAGATAATGTGGACATAGCTTGTCTATAAATGATGGGCTGACTGGTATTGCAGAATACATGATGGCGACAGCCATGTTATAATCAATCAACTTGACTTTTTCCACTTGTATTTTTAACACAATTATGTTCTAATATTTCATACTGAGGATATTTCACAGTGTGCTGTTTATCATATGCCACATCCTGTCGGATGCCCCAGACCAAAATCGTCGAACACAAATACTTGACATTTGGTCAAATGCAGACAGTGTACACTAAACCTCTAAAAAGAATACCAGCCATAGTTAGATTGCAATAATCTAATGTCAACTTACATCGCGTCGTTTTGTTGTGTTATTTAGAAAGACCACTGAAAGCACTGGGATAAAGGCTCTGCAATCTCCACGAGATAATACTTATCAATCTGATGCTGGTAACCATGTCGACCACGCGCCGATGGAGGGCCCCTTGGATGTTCCCGAGTATTCAACATATGACTGTGAATACGATGAAATCCGAGACGTCACCAGAAATACAGCAAGGAACAGTGATCATACAGAGACAGGAGATATGTTACATCCAAGTGAAAGTGATGAGCCTGATATCATCAATGGAATACAGAATGATGTCAAAAGTAAGCTTAGTGATTCCATCCCTGAGCATGATACTGATGAAGAGTGCGTTGCTCTGAATGACGCTACGATGGAGCAGGAATGTGCCACCTCGGATACGGAATCCCACAAAGTATGCGCTTCACAACAGAACAACAATTCCAAGATTAAAGGACATGATTCATTTAGCCCTCTGTCTGGGAATAGGTTCTCGCTGGATCAAAACAACGTTCTACTCGAGAATGATTTATACATAACATAGATGCATTTGATAAATGAGTGATATTTTATATCACGTTTTATTATTTTACGTATTTCCTCGGATTCATATAATATGATTTTTAATATAAGATAAGGTACCCCGATAGTGGATTTTAATGCGGTAACTGCTAACTTGAAAAGTATGAATTTACTGCCGGTTAACCATTGTACGCCATCATACTCGATGTTTTTCAGATATATTGAAAATTGGAACAGTTGGGGCTATGTACACTGTAGTCAATAATGCTATTGTAGAGAATATGTTACTCATGGTTCCATTATTTCACTTTCCACATAATGTTATTGTCCTTTACAGTGTGTTTCAGAAAACTGGCCGAAATGAATACCACTAAACCATGCTGTAAAAATAACAAACAGTGCTATACCCTATAAACATTATGTGTACTCATTGTGTAAGAAAACACTGTGTAAGAAAATTTGAGCAAGTTACATAACATTTATATTAGCTGGATCCTAGTGATATTTAACCACCTACCACAGTATGATAGATTATTTGATGCATTAAGTGGAGAACCTGCTTATCTCATTGCCCTTAAACACCTATCCACCACTCTTTAACACCTCTCCCTCACCCGTCAACGTACTTCCACTGTCATTCAACGCTTCCTTGTCGCCGTTCCATAGCTCTATCATACCAACCCGCTACCTGTTAACACATTTTTACCGACTCTTCTTCACCCCTCAATGCCTCCTCATTGCCCTTTAACACCTCCCTGTCGACTTTTAGCGCATCTCTATTGACCTGTTACGGTTTTCCATCGCTCTTTATTGCCTCTCAATCACTCTTCACCGCCTTCTCGTCGCTAGATCATTTGATGACATTTAATAATTAAAAAACTACTAGGATTATATTATGCATTCAAAATCACACCAAAAGTATGTACTATGCGTGCACCAATTTGTAGTATAAATTATATGTAACCCTGAAATTGACCTCTTAACCAAGAGGATCACCAAAAGAATACCAGAAATAGTTTTCCCTGACAAAATCGAACGAAAAAGAGGTACTACACTTGTTCATAGCCTTATTTGTTAAAAATCATATTTCCGTTTACCTGCCCTTGGACTTGACACACTGAACTTGAAAATGACCTTTAATCATCAAAATGGTAAATGGATTATTCGGTCAAAAAGTCTTTCAATAGACGAACTACACTTCTTTTGCTATTTACGATTGTTAAAAAATCATATATCACATTTTCGAGCGCGGAATTAATTTATTGCTCACCTTCAATAGAAATTGACCTTGAAGATGACCTTGAATTACCAAAATAATGCCATAATTCAATTTTTTTAGCCAAATTCCTATGATAAAGAGCTATTAGACAAGTTCCTAGCTATATTTGTTGGAAATTATATTGTCTCCTACTTGACCTTGAAATTGACCTTTTGACCTTGAAAATGACCTTGACTATTCAAAATAATTTAAGAAATGGATTGTCCAGTCAAAATTACAGGCAAATGAGGTATTACACTTGTTGCTAGCTTCATTTGTTGAAAAATCATATTTGACCGTGATTTGGCGGCCATCTTGAAAAAGCCATGAATTTTACTACACTCGACGGATTCTCAAACTACTTGATGTAAAGTAACGAAAACTGCAAATACATTATTATTACCAGCCATTTCAAGGTTCTGACCCTCTGCCACCGGACTATTAATGTACTCATTCATTTCACGTCTATGGTAGAGCACATGCAATAAACGTTGCTAATATGCCTATTGTAATATAAGATGTGAGTCATGTGTAATAAATCAATCATGTGTAGGAAATCACTCTATTGTTACTATTATCAAGGCTACGACGAAAAACGTTATTAAAAGCTAACTTGGTTAATGCTTGTGCACGATGTAGTATACGCACCAGTACCATATTTTCTACGATACTATGTAGAATAATATTTGTCCAAAAACCGTTATTCGCTGATCAAGAATGCATGTCACGCTCTTTTTACGTAGCAAAAATATAGTGCCTCTTGTTTGAGAATATTTTAACGTTTGCGTAACTAAATATGCCGTGTTTGATCGGGGGCTAGGAGCAAAGAATTGAATGTGATGTTAGGCCACCTTTGTCCAAATGTAGGCTGAGCTGGGTCAGGGCTGGGCGCAGCTTCGGTTTGCAAGAGGGTACTTTCGACTTTTATTAACTCTTTAAACCCTCACGATGCATCAAAGCATCATTTTTCATCTTTGAAGAATGACATAATCTTTTACACCTAGGGGTTTGAAAACGAAAATTTTCATCAAACTGCTTCAATAAAATGTGTAATAAATTCAACAGAAGCGTATTCTTGTTATTTTTTTAATCGATGAATAGACCATTGGGTGATACAATTAAGAAACATAGGCCCTATATAGTATAACAAAAACAATTTCCAATTAGCTGACTTTTTTTTACTCAAGTGTCCACCGAGTCTCTATTATTGTCCCATTATTATTTTTTGTGTTATAAATATTTGTGATGTTTTAGTCAGGGAAAATTTAGCAAAACCTAAAACAATTTCCCTACCAATTTATTTTTTAACCATTGTATTGTATATTCTGTGAAACTCAATGACCTTGACCTCCTTTGTTTTCACCGAGCTAGCTACCGGGAAAAAAGCCAACATGGCAGCCAAAAACAGCAGAGCACGATAGTTATCATGTTCACGTTTGAGAATTGCAAAATGCAGATCTTCTGTTATCGATATAACTATCGTTAAATGTGAACAGGTCTGCTTTTTATAAATCTACAACAACATTTTATTTTGTCTTTTTTAAATTTATGTGGAACAGATCAAGTGTATGTGCAGTGCATGAAAAACGTAGATTGAAATACATTTGTTGAGTGGTAAAATGATACAGACAGTCGAATGTACTATTACCATAGATGTTGATCCGGCCTTTGAATCTTGGCTCCGGTTTTATGATGATGCTGCTAAAAAATATATGCCTAATACCCAAAATTTACAAAAAAAGATTAAATTTACCCCCGGATATTTACCACCTTGTTTTGACTCCAAACTAAGACGTATAAAAATAAGAAAACATGCTTGGACAAAAGCTATGAAGGTTAATAGAGCTCATAATTGGAATAAAATTAGACAAAAGTAAGTAATGAATTTTAATTTAAATTGTTGCAGGTTACACACAGCCAGATCGTTGCTGATTTACCTCAGACAATAAACGACAATGGTCTAATTTTAGATCAAAAACAAAAACAAAAATCTACTTAGAAAATGTGTGACAAAGTCTCTGCACGACCAATCCCAATGACGTGGCTTCTATGATTATTAAATATTTTGAATTCGCTTCTAATAACATCACTGGTGATCATTAATTAGTTATGCCTACTGTCGAATATAAAAAAATATTATTTATAAATTCGGATGTTTTAAGTTGTTTTCCAGTCTGAACTACAAAAAAGCATGTGGATCAGATGCTCCTAAAAAGTGACAGGGATGATGTTTCTAATTACAGATCTATTTCTTTATTAAGTATTGTGTCAAATGTGATGAAAAAGTGTATTCTCTGCCATGTTAGTATAATTATCAATATTATGATTTGCTCTGAATAGCACATATTTCTAAAAGGTAAATCTTGCCGTACCCAGCTAACTGATGTTTACCAAACAAACATAATAATTATATTTAGATAGTAAGGCTTTTGACAGTGTATTACACTGTTTCGTACCAACGTGAACATGTAAGGATTTAATGATCAATTGCTGGACTGATTTACCTCTTATCTAACTGATAGTGAACTGGTTAGATGTTCCATCTGAGATTCGATTATGGGACCGTTGTTATTTTTGTTATTCATTGATGATCGTAGGTTGTAGGCGTTAGTAAAATGATTTTTTTTGCTAGTGATGCAAAATGGCATAGGAAAGTCATAATGACTGTCAACTACTTCTGAATAATCCAACTAGTTTATATGATTATGAAAACGTTAGCGATTAAAGTTCAGTTTTCAAATTATTTTACTTATACTATTAACAATAATTTTATACCATCAGCTTGGAGGATGCAGGTTTAAAGAATCTTGTGGTTTCTGTTACCAGTGATTTGTTATGGAATTCCGTTAAATATACATTTTTGTTTCCAAGTGTAACAGAATGATAGAAATGATAAAACGTTTTGCTGGTTACAAAGCTCCTATACATTTACATCTTACTTGTACACTTATGCATTTAACAGTTTCGGCTCAATTTAATCTCGTAGAAGCATTAGTATATATTCAACGGCCATCTACACGTTATATACTGAATTATCCTGATTTAAAATACAACGAGGGATGTAACAAACTTAATTTGTGACCAGTGTCATTTCGAAGAGATTGTGTAGATCTAATTTTCTTTGACAAAAGCTTACATGGATTGTACGAAGGACAATTAGAAGATTTTATAGATACAAATATATACAGCAGAGCTCTTTATAGATACAAATATATACGTCAGAACTCATCGTTTAACAAGTGTAAAGTGCATCTTTCGCCCTAAGCGCTCCAAGACATAGCTCGTGGTTATACAAATAATAGCAAAATATTAATAAATTAAATTGTGAAAACTTATAATGTTATTTCTTAAATAGAAAAAATACGTGTACATTCAAAAAGATTGTGCTAAACTATGTGACTGCACAAAGTAATTAATCCTACTGTTTATCAGCATATTTTATTATACCGCATTATAAACATAATATATGACCCTTAAGCCATGCTGTATATACCTATTTTGTAAGCTACTAATATTTGATCTTTGAGATATTGCTGCAAAAGTATATATCGATATATAGATAGATATTTATTGATGTATCTAGACGTATGCGTCATTAAAAAGAACAATAAAATTATATATGTAAAATTATCTATATACAACACGATTGGCTCTGTAAAATCGCATATAATTCGACATGGTATGTAAAACTGACTTGTCATTATATAAGCAAGTATTTGTTGCCAATTCCCATATATTGTGATATTGTGTCTTGTTGTTTCCTTATAAAATATATTTTATTGCAATCGTTGGACATTAAAATTCTAGTGTCGACACTTTATTTGAGATTCTAAGTTGATGACTTTCTGAGATGAAACTGTATTTTCGGTAATGGAGCTTAATCTGCATATTTAAGCATATAAACAGTTTTGCGGATGAACAGTACGTTTCTTTATTATACGGAACCCCTTTTAACGTAAAAAATACAACAAATCGTTTCAACACGCCATCACCCCTAAACATATTTATAAGCTCGTTTTTTGAGATATGAGTTATATGCTTAATACACATTCACCAAGAATCCTAATTTGCATTTGTAATGTTAATTCATTAATCGTTATTATACAAAAATAAATGAATTGCATTCATTGACCATGAAAACCATGGTGAAAACATCTCAGTTTAGATTATCAGAGGATTTGTGAATGAAATATCATTTAACATGAGAATTTTAATAAAAAACACCTAATTTGCATATTATTGTAAGATAATTTTTAATTCTGCCTTTTATAAAATATACATGTACTTTATCGCATTTGTTTACTATGAAAACCATGGCATAGTTAGTACTCTAACTTGATTATTTTCTGGGATATATATAAAACAAGGATTTTCGGTAACGGCTGCTATATTTAAACATGATTATTTTTATCACAGCAATGGACACCGCACTTTTCTATTTAGTCCATGAGCCAGAGGGATGGCCGGTTCCACTTCGAGGGGCAAATTCTACTTGGTTTCAAATTGTTCTGTCATCATGTGGGGTGTTATTTATGCATGATAACAGTTTGTATTGTACAGCTTAACAGTTTTATCACGATTTTAGTAGACCAACTCTTATTAAAAAAATATTTTGCAATTGACCTTCTCTATATACATAATTGACAATATCTTTGTCAATACTCAGTCAATTTTAAAGATTCTGGCACGAAATGAATACAATGGGTTATATCAAGAACTTTATATAAAGTTCTTGGTTATATGCTTGCTAAGAAGCTGTTTAACAATTTTTAATGTCATTTGTTGAATGAAAAAACTGACCAAGGTTTGAATCATTGTAGTGATAGTTCCATGCTTCTAGAATAAACCCAGTTAAAAAATACCGTCAAATGTTGTTATCTATATTTTTGTAGTGCTTTCTTAACCTGGGGGTGTGCCACATGGCATAATCTGAAACATACAATGTGCGTAATAAAAATTGACAATATACATGTACTTGTCAGCAAACTGTCAAATGCTAAGATTATGCCACCAAACAGTGCGTTATTTAATGATCTGTATATATGAAAAAAACACACGACAACTACTGGGCTGCCAAGGTCAATAAAGGTCAACCTCGTGCAAAACTGTTTTTACTCTCAGTTTCTCCTGTCATCCCACTATCTGTGCTTATGTGTTATTTGTTCGAGCCAAAACTCAATCAGGCTCAACTTGATAATATGGCGTGATAGGGCCTCTGGAAAAATACAGCTGATGTGTATAGTCGAACAAGGGATAAATAATGTTTAAACCCTTTAAGCCCTCATGATGCATTAAAGCATCATTTACATCCCTGAAAACAGACTTAACTTTCCTACAACCAAGGGTTTTCGAACGAAAATTTCCATGAAACTGGTTTACCAATACATGGCAATTTTCTTTTATTTCAAAAAAACACATCAGATCATTTGTATCCATTACAAGTCGAGAATTGCGACAGCAATTCGCGGCTTGTAGTGGATGAAGATGACAATGGTAAATTAGGGCTTGAAAGGGTTAAGGGCACTTTTTTCAACTCTTTGGCAAACCAGTTGACACGGTATGCAACACAGAAGAACGACATATTCCAATATTCAATACAATTTAACTAGCTTGATTTCACAACGTACAGTTTTTAATATACAATTTTGGGAGAGAAAAAAATAATAAAACAATTAAAAATCATAAAGGTCAAAACTCCTTATCACAGCGATTCAAACATGTTTTTTATTGTCCTTATACAATGTATTCGTTGATAATACTTCCTTAACATAAACACCCACAATATGATCTAGAAGAAGACATTCCATGTTGCGTTCACATGTTGCTTTCACATATTTTATTCAAAAAGGTTGGACCCAATGAGCCATAGGCTTATCTGCTTTGGGGCTCACAAGGTACAAGCGACATGCAAACAGGGAAATAAGAATAATTATAGAAAATAAAATAGACTAAAAATCCGTATTTGTGACATGTCTACGGACATTGAATCAATAATCATTTTTATAAATGCATAAAATTTTAGATAAACATAAATAAATACGCATTGAGAGATTTAGATATACACACCACCTCGATACATAATAAACAATATACGATAACAGATATAGTATCCAGCACCAAAACCAGAGATAAAATAACTAGTATAGTATAATAACTGTTATAATAGATACTAGTAGTAGCAAGCACGACCCTCTCGAAAGCATACACATGGTAGAAAGCAATAATTACAAGTTGATATAACTAAAGTATGTATAAAAGAATAATAAAAACTATATGATATTTAGTAAAGTCTTTTAAAAATGTTTGCATGTTTTTTGAAGAGACGAATTGACATGTCTGAGTTGGCTCTAAATTTGCAGTCATACAACTCCAGTTTGATTATAAATATCACGACATAAAGAAAAAAATATCCTTGACAAAAAAAGGTTTTCGTAGGATGGATATGTGTGTTTGTCATCATCAGAGATAATTTCAATTAGGCAACAACTCGGCATTATTTTGGAACACCCCGCCCCTGTGCGGTATACTACACACAATCCATGTACTGTTTCACTAAATTTTAATGAGGAAGTGGTAATATTTTGCTAGCCATACTGATAAGCTCAGTGTTCATCTGCTGACAAACTAACGCTGAATATTACAACTGCTATGACGCGGCGTATACTAAATCACTCCATCATTCTGTTTGAAAGAAACGTGACTGTTTGGTGTTCCGTCAGTGGTTAGACTTGGGTCCGAATAATCACGATAATGATTGATTCTAACGTGATAGAACAGTTTGTGAGCTTGGGCATAGAGGCGACTCAGTATGCGACGTATTGTAGAATCTATAATAATTCGAACCAAATGCCAGGTCAGTGAAATAATATACAGTTTATATATATCTACATATCTATATCTGTGTATGTTATAATAACAATATATAAATGGATGGATTGATATGTGGATGGATGAACGATAGATAGATATTAATACATTCGTTTTAGATTCGTATTTTATGACTGTTACATGTGATATAGAGATAGATGGCAGATACAGATTTAATCCATGTGAATTTGAGTCATACCAGGAAGCGGAGGCTAATTGTACAGTGATGGACGGCCACATAGCGAAATACAGCTCATTAGCTGACACGGTACAGGAACAAATGTAAATATCACAGTTTAATACTATGTCCAATGACCATTACATCGATTTCTGCTTCCTCTCGAGAAAAACGATGTATTATAATTAAATTATATCAACTGTGCTAATTCTGAGCAGATTTGTTTTACAAATGTATGGATTAGTTGAATAATAAGTTGATAAGTTGATAATAATTACGATGTATTATCACACGATAATTTTTTATCAGATATTAGGTTTAATTTATGTCAAAATACATGTATGTAGATATGGCTTATACTAGCAAAACATCACACTAGAACAACAGCGAACTCATCAATAATTCGATTTGTTTTAGTACATAAACGTATAGTTTGATAACATAATTATAAAATTATATTTTACAAAATATATATGTTTTATTTAAATTATTTTGTAATACCAATAGCTTCAATACATATTTTATGAAGAACTTGGATGATGACGTTATCACTGCTTATGTCATGTTTATATGTTTAGAAACAAAAGATGTAATATAAGCCGACGTATTTGCAATGTTTGGGAGAGCAGCAGTACAACAGTACAAATCAACATGATCAACCAGACCAGTGAAGCATATGAGCAACATAATCAGACAGGCAGTTATTTATATATATGTGGTAAGGTGAAAAATCATTATCCATGATTATTTTTATAACATGTATGAATAGCCCATCGTCATACCCATAAAAGCAGGCTCTCCTACTCTGACTCGCAGAAAAACAAAAAAACAGTAACTATCTATTTTTTAAGCAAACAGTTCTGCCTTTAGCAGTTTATTGGCCTTACAGAGCTAGCTGGGCGAGCTATACTGACGTTGCCCCATGCAAAAAACTGCAATGAGCTTTGAACAACACCCATTTTCAAAGTGAGCAAAGTGACAGAGTCAGATCTGCTTTCGTAGAGTGAAGAGGTGATGTAAAGCGGGCAGCATAAACAAAAACATTTGATTTCGGGCATGTTAGTCATATGTTATTGGTTCAATCATATGCCTACAGAAAATTAATAAATATCAGTGAGCGTTATCGCTCTTGGTCGTGTCCTGTTTCCCAGCAAACACGATGCGTTCACCCAATGTTGATTTAATGTTAATCTATCGTCAAAGACGATGGATCAACATTTAATCAACATTGGGTCAATATCTCGTGTTTGTTGGGATGGCTTTCATAATATATCACTGGTATTCATGCAGTAATATTATGTAGATCTAGTGTTTGCTGGTCAGCTTCCCCATTCACCATGCTTCATAAACTAATAACAAGGCCTCCTGTGGCGGCTCATTCATTTACGTAGGACTGGAATTTGCAGTGGTTATCACTGCTAATTACCTCCCTCCGTCAACGAGGGTGCGAAGGAGGGAGCTATGGAATCGGCTTCCGTCCGTCCGGTACATCTTCTTTCGCCTATAACTCTTGAAGAAAAGTAACATAGGATAACAATATTAGGTATTTTGGTCACTTCCAGGTGGATAGTGGACAGAGTAAAAAATGTTGGGTGTGATTTGAATACGCAAGGTCACAGAAGAGATTGAATGATTTACGGCGTTGAGCCGTCCGTCATTTTTACAGACAACACCTCTAGCGGGGTTAGTTGTGCCTTCTGGGGTATACCTACTTTTGGCTCAGTACTAAGACCTTTCTAGATGGTTTAACATACACTTCGTTTCCGGAGCAGATCTAGAAAACTGGGTGGATAGCAGTCTTATTGACATACATGATATTTAAGGTCCCTAGTTATCCCTTTTTAGTTTTTTGTACTTTAACCTGGATGTTGACACAGCACTTTGACCTACATTATAGCATCAGAAAATACAATTAAAATATTTTGCGGAATATCCTGAAAACCGCCCAAGATTAGACCATTACTTTAAAAAATTGTAAGGTTTCAGGGGAGGATGCACTCTGAAAAAAATCGATTTGATCAAATTTAAAATGACCGCCTATTGGCCATTATTTACTTTCCCGTGCCCAGTATTTGGTAAACAGTGCTAGATGGCTATACCATTATTATAAAACAAAATGTGTGGTTTCAGAGGGGGAAACACTGTGAGAGTAAAACATGTATAATGGCCGAAGATTCACAACTTATGTATTCAAATGAAACGTAAAGAGCCAACTAAAACATTTATGATGATTTCAAATTGAAAAAAAACAATTTGGTCTCCATGATTTATACAAACATCTTCCAGAGCTGTAAGGTTTAAATCACAGGATAAGGTATTAGCCTCATCTGTGGATAATGTAGCGTGGCAGCCCCAGGCGTCAGAGGGTGGAGTGTGGCCGACTCAGCGTTCAGCTGTCGCAGCATCTGACAATTCTGAAAGCGCTGGCAATGATTTCGGTGGGACAGATTTTCCAATGAGCTGATGCTGGATCGTCGCCAATTATCTAGGTTAACTCTCAAAGCGCTGACAATTTTTGTATGAACCATGGAGTCCAAAGTGTTTTTTTCAATTTGAAATCACCATAAATGTCTCAGTCAGCTCTTCTCGATTCATTTGAATACCTATGTTATGGTTCTACGACCATTACAAATATTTCTATTCTTACAGTGCGGGGATCTACTTTAGTCGTCAGAATCTGACGTCTTCAGACGTCAGATTCTGACGACTAAAGTCGACCCCCGCGCTGTAAGGGTCCAGGCCAATTATAAACAGTGCCTGGATAGGGAAGGGTAACACTTATCTGCAGAAATATATGGTACCGTTTGAATATGAGGTTTTGTCTGAGTAACTCAACTCACTCACAAACCCCCTCGTGAACTCACTCATGAACTCACTCGCAAACGAACGTACTCATAAACTCACCAACTCTTGAACTTGGCCACTCAATTACACCATTAATTACGATGGATTTCGACATGTCCTAGAATTCTGAATTACTGACAGAGAATTTATTAAATCAAATTTAAATCCGGACGTTATCACACTTTTAATATAAACTTATCACAAAAGAACATTATTTTTGCATTACCATACAAGAAACCTTTGCTATGGCGTATTTAACAGTGCACAATATTACATGCATAAATAAAATATTATTCTCCATTGTTTCATTCTAGTTAGACGTAAATAGGAAAATTGATTGAGCTCTAATTGTGCGCCTATATAGCGCGTTCTTGTGAACTGATTCGGCGTAATTGCACATGCTATGCACAGGTAGGTGGCCACTCCTTTATTATAAGTCATGAATTCGCACTGGTCGAAATCACTTGTTTTGCAGGAGGAGTTCAACAACGTCAAATCAAAGGTGAATCAACGAGCCGAATTAATTTAGCGACGAATTCACTCGAGGTAGAATAATTTACATAGATATTAAAAAAGGACGAATTCTTAAGACAAATTCACTGATCAGGGCAAATTCACTGGGACGGATAAATTTATGTACGGACCAAATACATAGCGATTTCACTTTTCAGTGCGAGTTCACTTGGGGACAAATTACACGACGAATTCACTGGGCTCATTCACTTTTAATGGGTAGAATTCACGGGGTAGATTCAGCCATTCAACCCGAATTTATTCATGGCTAATTTACTCGTGGCAAATTCAATGTGATTTATCGTATCCCAGCAAATGCTGTTTCAATGTTGGGCCAGCGTCGAAGACGCTGGGCCAACATTGAAACAACATTGGGAACACGCAAGTCGTTGAACCAATTAAATGTTGGTTTTACTGCTAGATTGTTAACATATCGTCTGCGACGCTGGCCCAGCAATAAACAAACATTGGTTCACAGTTTCGTGTTTGAACATAGTATAAGAGGGATGAAAAAACAAGCATTTTCTAGTGTTAACATGTAGCATTAAAGCAGATTATCCTACTCGCAAAGCAAAGACTGCTTACTTTCCATGCAAGGCCATACATGGCCTTGCATGGAAAGTAAGCAGCAGTCTTTGGATATTATGTAGTCCTCAGACTTACACTACACAAACAAATCTATCTTATTGATTGAAAGTATATACTCGATCGCCCGATTTAACTCCCTGGATTCGTGTAGGCGACAGAGCCTAATTATTATAGACGTCATGAAATATAAATACACGCTGTACAACTTACCTAATGATTTGATAAAACTGATAAAAGTCGCTCCTGGTCAGCGTCTATATTGGGATCAGTACGTGTATTCACCCTGTCGATGCGCGCCTATAGAAATCTAATTCATGTACGAGCACAGCACACTTGACGCATTGGCCAGATGCGTCATGAGCTGTGAGATCCACCTTCCGAAAGTGAAATCACTTCACATAGGAATCTTAGATATCGTAGGCGGCCTACAAGCTGCTGACGATCAAACCATAGGCATTTAATAGGCATAACCATCCTCTCCGCAGGTATCCTAGCTATCGTAGGCGTGCTGCATTGCGGCCGCTATCAATCAACACATTTTGTAGACACCGACCAATCTCTAAAATCATGTCTCCTTTTTTCATATTCACTCTTTTCATAACAGCTGTGTCATTTATACATAAGTACGATGAAGTGTCCTCCTATGGCTCAACCATATTTGAAACAAATTGTCACCAACTTTCATCATTAACAAACATCATGTTTTCTAATTTGGTCAAAGCAAAATTACCTCTTTTAACCCTTTCAGGCCTGAATTTACCATTGTCATCTCATCAACTACAAGCCGCGAATTGCTGTCGCAATTCTCGACTTGTAGTGAATGAAGATGACTTGAAGCGAGTGAAAAATTTAAGAAAATTGTCATGTATTGGCAAAGCGGTTTCATGGAGATTTTCATTCAAAAACCCTTGGTTGTAGGGAAATTAAGTCTGTTTTCAGAGATGTGAAATGATGCTTCAATGCATCGTGAGGGCTTAAAAGGGTAAATGTATGTTTCAATCGTAAATTACTTACACTACCACCTTCTAGACCATCTTTTAAATTAGCTATCTTACTTCTCCTGGCAAGAGATGTCAGCTTGAATCCGGGTCTCTCCGGCTCAAATGAAAGAATCAAAATTGCAACAATTAATGCTGGATCTATCAAACCTAAAACTCCCCCCTTCCCCGAATATGTAACATCTAAAATTGCAACAATGAATGCTGGATCTATCAAACCTAAAACTTCCCCCTTCCCCGAATATGTAATATCTAAAAATCTGGACATTGCTGCAGTGACAGAAACATGGCTAAAACATGATGAAACGAAAGCAACAATAGCTGATATCTCACCTTCTGGGTATTTTTTTTCACGAACCTCGTGCAGATCAGCGGACAGGAGGAGGTGTAGGCATACTAGTGTCTGACCAATTAAAAACTGACATTCATCCTCTGCCGTCATTTAAAACGTTCGAATCGATAACTGCACGTATCGGTGACAACTCGTTCAGTGGTTTCGTTGTCTGTCTGTATAGGCTTCAAAACGGTACATGTGAATTTTTTGATGAATTTCAAGATCTACTGAAGAACATAATTTCACTGCATGACAATTCGTATATATTGGGAAATTTCAGCTTACATCTGGATAACTCAAATGGAAACACCAACAAATTCAATGAAATCCTCACATGTTTCGATCTCAAGCAGCCTGTTAATTGTTCATGGTCATTGGCTAAATCTGCTAACCACCAAACTCATTTCTAATTCTATCAAATCAGTTTTTCGGCAGCAGGTATCCCGTACCATCTTGCGGTCATATCAGAAATTAACTGTTGTGAGACGAAATGAAACACTATGTCAACAGTACGATTCTGTTCTTAGGTCTATTTAAGACAAACACGCTCCTGTAAGTACAAAGACTCTGTCCAGAAAACCACCAACTCCATGGATGACTCCGGAAATAATGAAGGCTAAAACCCTTCGCCACAATCTGGAACGAACACGGCGCAGATCTCGCACACATCTAGATCGTTCTCGTTACAAACATCAATGCCACCTGTGTAATAGAATGATGACAAAAGCTAAAGCGATATATTTTGCTGATGTTATTTCAGAAAATTCGGACAATCCCCGTCGCCTATGGAATTCAATAAATAACATTCTGCATAGAATTCCACATCCTGCTCTGCCAGAATTCACATCAGTAAAATTACTTTGTGATCATTTCTCTAGGTATTTTGTGGATAAAATTGAAACCGTTCTAAAATTCCAGATAAAGTACGGAATATTCGACAAGTGCAAAAAACAGAAATTAGATCCAAAATAAACGTTTTCGAACGTGCGTCAGAAGATAAAATTAAAAAGCTTATTTTGACCTCATCGTCAAAATCATGTGATCTGGACCCCATTCATACAAGCGTTTTGAAAAATAGTCTTGGCATATTAATAACTCCCATCACTGACATAATTAACATTTCAATGGGAACTAGTACATCTCCCCAAAATTTCAAAGAAGCTCATGTAAGACCACTACTGAAAAAACATCTCTTCCAAAAAACGAGCTGAAAAATTACAGGCCTTTATCTAACTCAAGTTTCATTTTCAAAATCTTAGAAAAGATAGTAGCCAATAGGCTGCAAGCTCATATAAAAAAAATCATCTATCTAATCCATTACAGTCGGCCTACAGGAAACATCATTCTACAGAATCGGATCTACTGAAAGTACATAGCGTGAAGT
Organism: Flabesymbios commensalis; assembly: GCA_964017125.1. NCBI lineage: Eukaryota > Metazoa > Annelida > Polychaeta > Terebellida > Flabelligeridae > Flabesymbios > Flabesymbios commensalis. The sequence continues at coordinate 57,513,342 of OZ024902.1, read as the reverse complement.
TTCGGCCCTGACCTTGCTTGACTTGTCGGCCGCTTTCGACACTATTGACTATGCTACATTAACATATAGACTTTCTGATTGGTATGGAATATCTGGCCAGGCTCTAATTTGGTTTTCTTCTTATTTGCAAAATAGGCACCAATACTTAAAAATTAAAGTCAGATAAAGTCACACTCTCATATGGAGTTCCACAGGGCTCTGTGCTAGTACCAGTGCCTTTTACTTCATACACTACACCACTCAGCACTATCATCTCTAGTTTTGACATAAACCACCATCTTTATGCCGATGATACTCAAATTTACATGTCTCTGTCAATTTCAAACGCTAAGGAATCTCTTGAGAAGCTGAAACATTGCTTAATGGGTGTGTCGGCCTGGATGACAGGATCTAAGCTGAAGACAGAATTTCTTCTTATTGAGACCAAACTTCAACGAGAAAAATTCTTGAATAATTTTCCATGCTTAATTCTAGGTTAAGACAGAAATCCATCTACATCAGCTAGAAAGCTTGGTGTACTATTCGACAGTAGCCTGATTTTCCGAAAACACATATTCCAAACATGTAGGTCATATCCGTGACCTGCGTCGAATTCGGAAAAGTCTGTCTTTAGATCTTGCCAAGCAAATTGCAGTGGCACTTGTCAGTAGTAAGTTAGATTATTGTAACTCACTTTTTCACAATATGCCAGAAAAGGATATCGCTAGATTACAACGCGTTCAAAACTGCTTTGCAAGAGTGGTAGCCAAGGCCCCACGATTTAGTCGTTCCATTCCAATTCTAAAACGATTACATTGGCTTCCTGTCAAGTTTCGCATTCATTTAAAAAATATGCGCAATAACTTTCCGAGCCATCAAGATGCTAAAACACAACCAACCTGCATAATCTGGCAGACTTACTTGTCCGGCCGAAATCCTCAAAATATCTTTATACGCTCCACAAATTCAAATAGATTTGTTGTTCGTCGTATAAAGACTAAGACTAGGTCAAGAGTTTTCTCTATATCTGGTCCAGCCTTATGGAACGCCCTGCCTGTGCCAATACGTGATGCCAAAACAATCTTAACATTCCGGAAATTACTTAAATCCCACCTATTTGACCTGGCTTTTCCACTCTAGTCTCTCAGCAGCCCGGACCCCTGTTGACGAACCTGCATTGGCCTCGATTATAACACATGATCACGCTAAGGATTTTGGCGCCTCTGAGCTCGGTCCGCTGAGGATATAGGCGCTATTGAAGTTTTATTGATTGATTGATTGAATAATTGACATCACCTGAGATTGTAATATAATGTTGATTTATTTCACCAATTACACAAACATGTGAAGGATTACTGTTCACACCTATAAGCTAATTGCAATTGTTATCTAATGTTACGCCAGCGCCGCAGACTGTGAGCCAACTTTAAATAAACACTGGGATAACGTCTCGTGTCTGCTGGGAGGCCAATTGCAAGCGTATTTTAACATGTAGTAAACAATATAATAATAGAATTACATAATACTGTTGTCATTTTTTATCTTTCGCAAATTGACATTAGTTGAAGTTAAAAAAGTAGAATTTTATTATAATCTTCGCGTTATGAATATACGGTGTATTGAACATGCAATATCAAAAATTAGAATGTTACACAATACTGTTACTAGATCTATTTTTTATTTCGTGAAATTGGGAAGAAAATAATATTTTCATATGCTGCTCTTTACGAAAGCTCACAAAAACTACAATGAGCCATTCGCGTCTGATTTGATAAAACAGTTATCATAAATGACATAATAACTATTTTGTTGTAGATACTAAACATGCAGAGGAGATTGATACAATGAGTCCGCCTGAATTCTCAAGCCCCGGCACTTCGCTCTATGGTATACCAAGTTTTTTTTATATAATTAAGGCCGCCTCGAGAACGCCGAAAGATTCCAAAATGGTTTATACGGCGTTTATATAGCCGTTCGTACAGGTCATAGTGATACAGTTTTAACTACTATATATTTATAATGGCCACACATATTGCTTACATATATGTTTATAGGTCAGTGATGTCATGGGTATCAGTAGACACAGACATTCCATAGACAACAATATAGATGGCATACCTTTTATATAATTAATATGTTTAAGCCCAAAGCGAGGGAGTAGTTTTGCGAAACGTGATTCAATGCCCCACTTCTACTATTAAAATATTATCCTACACCTTGTTCATTATCATTATGTACCGAGAATAACATGGATAACATGTAAATGTTACAGAGTCTACACAATTATCTGTCACTGATATACGTCACATGACAACTTATCCCGGCATCACCACAGGTATCAGTTCAGCATGTTTAAAATACTGATGGTACGCACCCTCCCCACACAACATAACCATCTGATAATGATTGCGGGTTAGGATGCCGCGAACGCACATTACATGTAATACGAAGCTGAGAAATAGAAATGCACTTGTTGATACAGTAGTTTAACCCTTTAAGCCCTTACGATGCATTGAAGCATCATTTAACATCCGTGAAAACAGACTTAATTTTCCTATAACTAAGGGTTTTAGAACGGAAATTTCCATGAAACTGGTTCAACAGTACATGGCAATTTTCTGTAATTTATAAACCACATCAGATCATCTTCATCCACTACAAGTCCAGAATTGGGACAGAAATTCTCGGCTTGTAGTGGATAAAGATGACAATGGTAAATTCAGGCTTGAAAGGGTTAATAAGCTAATTTAGATATACTAGGCGTGATAAAACCTTCAAAATCACCATCATCCGACCTTTTGTCGAATAAAATTAAGCGACATCATTATATTTCCGCGCACAAAATGTCACTTTTGTAGCCATTGGATACAACAAATAAATCGCTAGATTATAAATATCTAATAAATACTTGGCGAACTCACTTTTCAGTGCAAATTAACTCAGGGCGAATTCACTTTGGTCCAAAATTGAGAACAAATCCACTCGACTAATTCACTTTTGATGGGACGAGTTCACTGGACAAATTCACTTTTTCAAGACATCCATGGCGAATTTACTCAGGACGAATTTAATGTGATTCACCATAAGCTAGCGTTGCTGAACCAATGTTGGCGTCATTGTTAGCCAACAAATATTGGTTCACAGTCTCTTATTTGATAAAACAGTTATCATAAATTACATAATAACTGTTCTGTTGTAGATACTAAATATGCGGATGAGGTTGATTCAAATAGTCCACCTGAATTCTCAAGTCCAACTTCGCTCTACGGTATACCAAGTTTTATTTTCCTATCAATGCCGCCTCCTCGAGAATGTAGAAAGACATGCCTTATAAATCATTTATACGGCGCTCATACTCATAGCTGTTCGTACAGGGCATTGTGACAAAGTCTTAGCTACTATAGTGGGCTCATGGTTACGTCCTAGCAACTGATATTGCACGCATTATTATGTTTATGTCGGTGATATCGAAAATATCATGTTTCATAAAATAAATTATAGATATAATACTTTTAGTATAAATTAATATACTTAAACCTTTTTTAGTATAATGGTTCTTTTACAAATCGAGAAAGTCCTGCGAAAACGTGATTCAAAGCCCTACTTGTACTATGAATATATCATCCTACAGCTTCTTATGATTATTATGTGTCACCAATGACATGTGAATGTTACAGAGTCTACACCATTATCTGTCACTGACATACGTCACATCACAACTCATCCCGGTATGGTCAAGGTGATCTATCATCCCTTATGTAGTATGAATAAATTTGTGACAGATAAATCAAAGCTGCCACAAGATGGGGCACAAGTGTTTCCTTATATGGGGTGGTTGGCTATCATGTCATGGGTGGCCTCTATGCCAGCGACCATTATGTGGTCTTAATGGAGGTCTCCCAAACCATGTATTTACGGTTAAATAAACTTTCTTCTTCTTCTTCTTCTTCTTCTTCATGTGACCCTCTCAGAGGGTCACATGATAGCCAATCACCCCATATAAGGACATCATTATTCATACCATATAAGGGGTGATAGATCACCTTTAAGGTCGTCATGACGACATTAATCATTTCAGAATATTTAACATTATTGTGCTTACAAACTCCCCACGCAACATAACGATTGCGGATTAAAATGCCGCGAATGCGCATTGCATGAAATGAAATGAATCGGGCTTTAGGCCACCTTTGTGCACATATAGGCTAAACTGGGCCAGGAGAACCTCTTGAGGATGATGAGATGACACTGTCCTCCAGACACAGGATTCGAAATTCGAGCCCTGGCGGTCTAAGGCCGAGCACGCTATATCTCGGTCACGGAGGCTCCCCACAATACTGAGTTTTACACGTGGATGGGGAAGAAACATTTTTGTTTTTTTCAAACCGTCGAGACCGGGAACCGAACCCCGAACTCTAGCGTGAAAGGCAGCGGTGCTAACCACTACCCCAGGGCCCCCGCCCGCATTACATGTAATACGAAGCTGAGAAATAGAAATGCATTTCTTGGTAGATTAAGCTAATTTAGATATATAAAGCGTGGTGAAATTGTAAATTTAATAACATTATCCTACTTTTTGTCGAATAAAGCAAAGCTACATCATTATATTTCCCCGAACAAGAGTATTGTAACGTTAGCCATTGCATTATATTTTATAAGAGATAAATCGCTAGTATAAAACACTGATAAATGGGTGCAGTACTCACCAGGTGACTCTGAAGCATAGAGCATGGGTTCGATCGGGAACGTCTGGTGTATAAACACCCTGCCTCGTGGAGAAATATTTAGTACTACATTTGATTATTAACTCTCTTAAAAAATTGTAGAAACTTGAACTTTTATTCAGCAAAGTATTTTTTGTGTTTATTCTTTTATTTCAGACTAGTAGGCTTATGTCCTATGTTTTATCAGTAACCATTGTAATGAGCTATTTCCGTTTTATTTGAATACCTACAGTCATTATAAATATTTTACTCTTTCAGTGCGGGGACCGACTTTAGACGTCAGAATCTGACGTCTATGGACCGACTTTAGACGTCAGAATCTGACGTCTATGGACGTCAGATTCCGACGTTTAAAGTCGGTCACCGCGCTGAAAGAGCTGATTAACTCTTTAAGTGCTTCATTACCACTTAACATTTTCCTTTCATTTGAAGTTGGCATTGCTCACGCAATTGCCAACTTCAAATGAAAGGAAAATACCTCCTCACTTAAAAATTAAACCTGCTAAATTTCACAATGGGGGCTTTACTCAAGATTCATACATGCATATTTGATCAATTCCTGTCAAATTTTAGTTGTGGGAAAACAGTATGAATGCGCCTAAAAGCGTCGCCCGCACTCAAAGGGTTAATGACCCGCACGAACTCCGCACTAACAAAAGGGCAACTGAAAATGGTTCAAAATCTCTGGTACCGGTCCACCCTGGTACAGGTCATTACATGTGATCAGATACATATGCATTAGGGGCCTACTTTCACAATTATATGGCTCCTATTGCTGTTCTATTTTGTCATACAATAATTTATATATTTTAGATGCTGGCAGTGAACCTGCGGGACGGACTGGATACACAAGTGCCGCACCGTTGAATGGTATATGGTTACCTTATGCATTTTTATCGTTTTAATATTTTAAACACACTAATATACATATGCACGATGATCTGCGTGTCAGATTTATACTGTGTAATTTGATTCAGCATATGAAGGGAATAAAAATGACAAACATTGGAATTTCCCCCACAAACTCTATAGTATAATATACAAATATAACAACATTATACAAATTCCGTTGGTACAGTGTATGTCATAAATAAAGTACCTATAATGATACTATATATATAATAATAATAATAAAATACAGGTATCGTAATTATTGTAGAAATCATAATTTGGTAAAATACCCCGGTATAATATCGTAAATTAAAGTCCTTATTGTGATGGAAAATGCCATGTTTTACACAATTAATTTTTTTTTTCAAAATGTGCCACGTGGTGCATAAATGGTTGTAATCTGTCAAGTATCAGAAGCGTCTTTCAAAAAACGTCATAGCTGTTCTGCAAAAAAGAGAACTTTACGTAAGCATATAAGTACACTGACGCGGATGTTTTTGTTATGGATGACAAGGGTGACTGACAAATCCTTACACACATAACGGACAAGAATGTAACTGTTTTTCAATCTTGTTTTAACTGCTAGTAACCGATCAGTGGAAATGATGTTCTAATTATTTATTATTAAATATCGGTGAGTGTTGTAGATGTTACAATGGAACATATCTTCTTTCATCCTACTTTCTGTTCATTATCATAAAAATTGAGCTTATTGTGTACAGCAATTTTTTTACATCGTAAAAAAATTGCTGTACACAATAAGCTCAATTTTTATGATAATAATAAATAATTAGAACATCATTTCCACTTTTTGAATTTCAAGGATTGGACAATCTTCTCATACACCTTGTTGGCATCGAGCCACAAGAGTGCATTATCCCTGATGGCCACATGAAAAGCTTGTGGTCGCGATATCGTCTGAACCACTGCTTGCATTGCATTCAAATTTGACGTAATGTTTATCTAAGTATTTCTCATGGTATTTAGAGAAAAATATATTTAAAACAAAACAACTGACGGTAACAATCTTGAACAAAAAGCGACATTGGTGGTGGGGACATTGTTTAAAGTTAGTTTATAAAGAATGATTGAAGTGGTCTGTGCAACTTTTATGGTTAGCTTTTGGGACATATTTTTATGGACACGGCAATATCTTTCGGGAAGCGTTTAATGCTTTCGTGCCGAGAACAGACACATCTATTCATGATTTATTACATCTGCACGAATTGTTAGAAATAACATTGTGAAATACAGAAGTCAAAATACTTATTAAATGCGTTTTAAAAGCACATTTTATAAATGTAGATGAAATTTTTTTTACATACCAAAAAACCGACGGTTTCTTCTTCAATTTGACTTCATAATCAATGTCTTAGTTAGCCCTTTCCGCTTCATTTGAATACATATGGGTCTTATGGGTCCTCAATCTTACAGAGCGGGACTCGACTTTAGACGTCACAATCTCACGTCTACAGACGTCAGATTCTGACATCTAAAGTCGATCCCCGCGCTGTAAGGGCTAAACACCAAAGTTGACCAAAGTGCTGACTGTACATTCTATTAATATTGTATTCAGAATTATGCCATGTGATGAAGAAATGTGACGAAGGAGCTTAAATCTCTAACCCGCTAAAGTACGACTATAATCGTTTTCAATCCGTTTAATCAGCAGATCAAATCACTGTTACTGGGAACGAAATGAGTGTTTCAACATGAACATTTGCAAATGTTTTGTCCTAAATTAAATATGTATGAGTAATTTTCATCCACTCGAAGTTGTGTCTCGCTACCGCGAGCCACAACTTCAAGTGGGTGAAAATTACTCATATTTATTTTATTTAAATTTAGCGCTATAAGGGTTGAAGGGTTAAAGACTGGTGGAACGCATAGTGTTCTTTCTATGTGAATTTGATAAATCACCCATAGCCGCACGATAGCATTGTTTTAATGTTAGAGAAAACACATATCGTTTTATTTTTGTTACATGTTGTGCTTCCTGTTGAATTCGAATTTTAATAAAATTGGTCATGAAAGAAGTGAGTGATATAGCGCCTTTGATAACAAGTAAGTGCCCTCAGCTGTATTATAATTATTTTCAATTTTTATGAGTTCATTGAGTGACAGCTACATGCCAAGGTATAACGGAATGTACTTTATACCACATTATAATATACTCCATGTTCAGTATAGTATAAGAGTATAAGTATATATCAAGATTATATTAACATTGATTACATACATAATAAATGAAATTAAAAATGCAAATTTAACATAATTTATTTAGGAATGCGACCCCCATCCCCCCCCCCCAAAAAAAAAATACATATTACAATATGTTGTCAACTGAATAGCTATGGGAATACATATTTTATAGTAATACTGTTTTAATGCATTTTATCATGGTTTATTCTACTGTATTTGGTGATATAGACACCAGTCCATCTTCACACTGTAGCACGCTGCGCAGCAGTGTCTACATGGGACCAGTGTGGGTGCACAATTGGTGTTATGCCACAAATTCGGAGCGACCTTTCCCTGGGTGGTACCCATAATATATATCGGGACAATGACCAATCCATTAAATTGGATGATCTCAATTTCGATCCGGATGCAGGAACCATATTTTGGTGATTCATTTCACCGGATGTTTGTAATCTGCAAATGACAGACTGTCTAGTTTGTATTAGTAGACCGATTAGACTAATAGTAAGAAAGGTATTTGATATAATAAATACATAGGCTTCAAAGGTTAAACTGGGCCAGGCGAATCCATTGAAGATGGTAAAATGAATGAGATGACACCGCCCTCCAGACACAGGATTCGAAATTCGAGCCTCGGCGGTGTAAGGTCGAGCACGCTACCTTTCTCAATCACGAGAGCTCCCACACTATTAAATCTTCAAGAGTGAACTGAAAGGAAACATGTGTTTCTATGCCAGAGCTACATGTATAACCACCGCACCAGGGCCCCCGCTCTCAAATACATTTAGAAGTAATATCGTGATATTGGTATACATTCACAAAAAATGATAATATGCACGTTCTTTTTTCGTGACTAAAAGTTGAAAAATGGTCCAAAAACCTAAACATTCAATGAATGACAAATGGTTTTTAATAATTTAGTGCAAGTACATAAAAATGCAATACATTTTTTGTTACAGTTATCGTGGTATTTGCCATCGTGGGCTTTGTAATTCATGGTGTTATACGAAAATATTGCTGGAAGAAAGGGTTAGTATTATTAAGCTCAGGGAACATCATGTGTAGTACAGCAGCTGACACAAAAAAGAGCCATATTTAGAGAATTACCTACACCTTCGGTACAACATTTGTCCACATATCTAGAATTGTTCCCAGGGGTCTCTAGATACAGAATCTGGTTGACATTGCAGGAAATGGGGGCGGGCAGAGAATTTGACATTTTTGTACACACACTCGATTTTTAGAGAAAATATTCGCTAAAATATTATTTTCGAGTCATTCTCACTCTATCACAATGTTGGGCCTGTTAAATCAAATATTGTTGGATTAAATTTTTCTATCGATCAGGTCATATATCGTTAGAGATAAAATAATAAAAAAAGAAGAATCCCACCTCGAAGAGATATTTTATATATTGTTATTATTTCGCTAAATGTAATTTTTCCAAAATTGTCATTTTTTATTTTTTTTTGCATAATTAGTGTATGACATGCTCGTTTCTGCACGAAAGTCTCCATGAGCTGTACCATTTGGTTCAGATACATCCCTTAAGTAAAATTTATGCTATCATTGCTTGATTCTTCGAGTAATAATGGATCACTATGCCAATTTCTAAATGGTCGCCGTAAAATCCATGATTTATTATTATTATTATTATTATTATTATTATTATTATTATTATTATTATTATTATTATTATTATTATTATTATTATTATTATTATTATTATTATTATTATTATTATTATTATTATTATTAATATTAATATTATTATTATTATTATTATTATTATTATTATTATTATTATTATTATTATTATTATTATTATTATTATTATTATTATTATTATTATTATTATTATTATTATTATTATTATTATTATTATTATTATTATTATTATTATTATTATTATTATTATTATTATTATTATTATTATTATTATTATTATTATTATTATTATTATTATTATTATTATTTATATTATTGTTATTTATATTATTATTATTATTAATATTATTATTTGAAACATTCATATAGCGGTCCATCCAAAGGGTGTTCTGAATCGCTGTACATACTAAAAATATAAATTAACGAAGTTACGTAAAAGTTAAGTAAAACATAATTAAAATTATAATTAAGGCTGATAATACTGATTGAAAATTAATATATATATATATGTATATATTATAAGTTAAGTATAATTGTGAAAGGTAAAAACGGCATGTAAACGTTCAATATACAAGTAAAGATTCATATAATAATAAAAATCGCTGGTAAAAAACAACGTTTGGAATTGATATTTACGACTGAATCCAAGATAGCTGCCAGAAAATGTCAAAGAAAATGTTTAAAATTCCACATTTTTTGCCAATATTTTAGGAGCACATGTCTTATTCTGTAAGAAAACCCCCATGAGCAGTGTCATTTAGTTCAGACTTCAGAGACACCCCTTCAGGCAAAAACATATGATTAGTGCTTGATTTGTAGAGTAATTATTCAATATGTCCACCGTAAAATCTATAATAAATCTTCAAATGCATTATTTACCATGGTGTGCTGCACAATTCTCCCCGAAAAAACGGTTTTTCTGTCTGTTGTTACATTTTAAAACATAGGTCTAATGTAGATAAGGACAATAATTATGTTTTATTAAGTCGTTCCCATTAGCCATGTTGACTAGCTTGATTTGTTCTCGATTTTGATTATTATGTAATAACAAAAATGTTTCAACGTTTTGTAGAGATAACTCTTTGATCAACTGCACTATGCAATACATCATTGGAGCGGAATTTTAATTACCTTTTATATGGTATATTGCATGTGTGTATGCTTAAAAATGAGTGTTACTTATATTTATAAATGTCATATATATACCTGTTGGTTCTCTAAAAATTGGGTAGGTGTACACAAGTGTCAAATTCTCAGCTTGCCTCCATTTCTGGCAAAGTCATCAACCAGATTCTGTACCCCCATTTTCAACACCTATGTGCGACCCTCCCAGAATAGACCCCTCCCTCTCAGAAACCACGATTCTAGACATGTGGACAAATGTTGTACCTCTGGTTTAGGTACTTTGAAAATTTGGTCACTCTGCTGCTGTACTAAAGACTATTATGCAAAGATTTAGAAAGGCTACTATCACAGATCAAGTAGGCCTAGTTGCCCAAACAAATTTCCAATTAAATGTTCCACCTGCAATTGGCGTGATATAATTATCATAAGATGTATTCAAATTTATGTGGACAAGATTCAGTGGCGTATGGGAAAGAGACACATGCCATTGATGGGCATAGCTTCGGCATCACGTTCAGGTTTTACAGGATAGAGACGGAACATTTAGCACGTATTCAAGCACTCTCATTTACAATACGGTATCAAATATATGGCCTACAAGTATAATTTGGAGTTCATGATAACATCGTCGAGTATTATAGCTGAAGTATAACAATATATAACAATGGCAACGACGCACTTACCCAGCATACGACGTGTTGCAATCTCATGAAGCCATTCCAGCATTGGATGACGCACCTATTACATGTATAGGTCAGGGCTTAGGCGTACCCTTCTAAACTCCCGTTCGTACTTTGCATGTTATAGGGCCTACATTGACTTGCAAATGCAAATACCATTAACTGCTTATTTTTCAAGTAAGCGGTTATGCCGTTTTCATTTGCATTCACTTTGCAAAAATAATACTTGTTTGATTCTCCGTTGACATCAGGGATCGGATATTTTATAGGCCTAATACCTCATCGAATCATTTCGATGTAATTTTTAATGATGTAATTTATTTATTATGTACAAAGTGCACATTATTGTATTTACACAGACATAACAGAGCAGCTGATTCACCTGCGGAGGTCCATATGCAGACTTCACTGGATCATACTTACGCATCCATAGGCAATGCTGTATTAGATTATACTGTGTATGAGGAGCCAGATGATTCAGGCCTAGATCCAGATGCTGAAGGAGGATATGACTACGCCAGGACTGGTGACGTCACTATCAATATGGCGAATAGTAGGCCTATTACCTCGGATGCTGACATAAGACAATCTAGAGCTGTAAGCTTTGTGCACGCGGAAGCTTATGCCATAAGCCCCAGAAGAGTGAAGATTAAGCCCTCTAGCGCTGAGACTGCAGCTGCCAACATGGATGATAAGAATACTGAGATATCTCCGTCCTGTGAGGAGATCTCCGGTGACTCTGATATCAAACCAGGAGACACTGAGGCATGTGTCATCACAGTCAAAGATGATATTGATGTAAGTGACCTGTATGCCAAACCTTGGTCTACAAAAAAAAAATCTGAGGCGACAACCGATGAACAATAAAATAACTATGCTTTTGATAGTTTTATTCTGTGTATAGAGCCTACACTATAAGGGGTGGATTATATATCAACCATGCCGTAGTAGCAATTTTTAGTCATTGTTTCTATTAGTTTACTCATGCTTATTTACACACGTGTCATTTTAAAATCACGCATATTCATTATTTGATATAGACTTCAGCTAAGCATTCTTATGTTATAAATAGTTATGTTGTATACAATGATGTCAATGAAACTCGATATTCACCGAATTCGAATGAGCTTAGAATTAGTCAGAAATTTTAGAAGCCACTAGGAATGAGCCAGTAATATAAGCTCTGGCACATTTAATGTCCTATATAATCAGATAAGACGAAGACAGGTAAGCCCGCAGTGGTTTTATCCCTCACCAAGCTTTCTGGGAGACAAAGTTTACGCATCTGCACTGTTTCACCAGTCTAGTATAAATACTCGGATAAGTCTGCACAGAAGCTTTGTTTGCCGGGGTAAAGTCTGGGAATATACACCCTCCCAGATTATACCCGGGTAGATTGTGGGTGCCACAGATTTTACCACGGGTTATGTCCTGAACAAAACCCCCGGGTAGATTACGGTGGCTCCAGAATCTACCCCTCCTTCCCAGGATCTACCCCCCTTTATTGTGATTATGTGAAGACAGTGTCTTCGGCTCCTAGAATCTACCCCTCCCCCCCAGAATATAAGCCCACCCCCCCCCCTTCCAACAAATTTACATGTGCGACCCTCCCAAAATCTACCCCTCCCTCCCAGAATATACCCTCTTTTTCAACACTTATATGCGACCCTCCAAGAATATACCCCTCCCCCCCCCCAGAACATACCCCTTTTCAATACCCATATGCGACCGTCCCAGAATCTACCTCTCCCTCCCAAAATATACCCCCCTTTTCAACACCTATATACGAACTTCCCAGAAACTACCCATCCCTCCCAGAATAAATTTGTTGAAAAGGAGGGTATATTCTGGGAGGGAGGGGGTAGATTCTGGGAAACGGGGGTTAGATTCTGAGGGGTAGATTCCCCAGGATCTACCCCGGAGTATAATCTAGAATATACCCCGGGGTAGATTCTGGGCGATCCCAGAATCAAACCGGGTATAGTTTTAAGGGGGGGAATAATATGGGGTGTTACACCGACCCTATACGCTTCCTTATGGGACGCTCCGATGATAAAAAGGGACTTTTCTCAGCCATAGGAATGAAAATCCATAACAAATTCTTCTTCCATGACCCCCTCGGAGACTTTAAGCAAAGGGGAAAGAGAGGCCGGATGCTATGCCCCAATTTATGATTGTTAAACATGTGCATATGTGGTGTATTTGCTACTGTTACTGTATTGCGGGGCACTCATTGGGTGCCCTGATGTATCTAAAAACTTAAACTCTCAATATTATTTATCTCTGTAGTTTTCTTCAGCTGCTTCAAAAAGTTCAAGTGTCTGAATGATTTGTTTTATTCTGTATCCCTTCCTTAATTTGCAACATTGAGGTATGTATGTGATGGAGGCCTACTCAGCATATAACATGGGCATTATATCTCATTTATCTCGGATGTTGATCTCACATGGCACTTTTCTAGGCCAGTGAAAACAATGAAATGTTGTCAAATAATCATTTGAATATGTCTACAATTGTGAAACATTGGCAGCATAAATGTGTTAGGCCTTCAGCAAAAAAATTAGGACTCCTCATTTTTCACCAGTAGCTAGCACTGCTACCAGTTGGCATATATGAATATTAGTAGTGTATTCTAGTATATAGGCCTACACGCTAAGTTAAACAAATACTGTAACTCGTTATGTTTATTAATAAAAATAATGAGATTGTAACAATCGATCTAAACCCATCTTTATTGGAAGTAGGCCTAATAGAACTAGTATATAAACCATTTAACCTGTTCAATTCAGGTTACATTATGTGTAACTTCGTATTTTGCTTGTCAAAAAATAAAGGCTTATATTATTCCCCTAGTAGGCTACTGACAGCATTTCACCTGTTTTTAGTGGGGCCCTTCTGACTTCTGGCGTGCTGATTATGACATGAAACTTTTAATGTAGAGTAAATAGGCCTACCTACGGTGGCTCATACCCGCCAATTTTCGTTCCAGAAAAACACCATATTATTAAGGCGTAATAACGCCTTAATAAGGCGTAATAACGCCTTAATAAGGCGTTATAACGCCTTAATTTAAGGCGTCATAACGCCTTACTTTAAGGCGTTATTACGTCTTATTAAAGCGTTATTACGCCTTATAAAGGCGTTATTACGCCTTAAAATAAGGCGTTATTATGCCTTAAATTAAAGCGTTATTACGCCTTAAAATAAGGCGTTATTACGCCTTAAATTAGAGCGTTATTATGCCTTAAAATAAGGCGTTATTACGCCTTAAATTAAGGCGTTATTACGCCTTATTTTAAGGCGTTATTACCTTATCGGTGCTAGGTATTGTACGACAAAATCAATGATTAAATATATAATTTTATGGCAGGTCCAAGCCAATTGCTGCCATTTTGAAAAATGGTGGAAATTTTGAAAGTTTGTTTGGCTCACGTGTTTTTTTTAAACAGCTCTTCCAGATGGTCATGGTCATGAACACCAAGTTAATAGGTAGGGTTTTGCAATTTGACAGATTTATCTACCCCACTACTATGTATCTCAGGTTTTACCTATGTTATAATTATTTCAATAACTGTCAGTGGAATGTATGGGGTTTTTTTTAATTTGAAAAGAAATGGATTATAGTTGGCTCTTTCTGCTTCATTGGAATACCTATGGTATGGATCTACAGCCATTATTAATTTTATATCAGCTAGACTTGGTCCCCACGCTGAAATGGTTGAAGCCACTCAATCAGACCAAAATCATCATTTTAGTTTTGGCTCCTTGATCAAAATTAAGGCGTTATTACGCCTTAATAATATAGGGTTTTTTCTGGAGCGAAAATTGGCGGGTATGAGCCACCGTACCTACCATCTCCACTTCTTTGACTAGAATATAAATTATATTACGTTGTTTGTTTTGCTTGGGATAGCTAGCCCTAGAATAAGGCTGCCTGGGGCTTCCGACGTTGTTTACCGCTCTTCAACGTAGCGTGCCATTGTAAACTTGGCTATACTGTTACGTGTAGGCATGGTAAATGCCCAATACCGCTGCCAAAATGTCAGTAGGCCTACTATAGGAATAGTAGAGTCGAGTATATATACATTAAAATTAAATAATAAATGTATGTTTATTAAAATTATATGGTAGGTCTAAGCATATGCACTCCGAATTAAAAGGTTAATAATATAATTATGAGAATAGCAGAAGTCTATAAAATAGGCGAGGGAATCTCATCGGAGCTGACAGCTTTGGACCGGTGATTGCCAATATCATCACTGTAGTATATGAATCAGTCTGGCGCAACACCCTGCTTCTCGTCGGTCAGTGCACCTCCAGATTCAATGAAGCGTGTCAGGTCACTGTGGTGATGCTGAGCAGATTATGGCAGTTTCGGTTTTGTATATTTGTTTATTTATGGCCTCACACAACTAATTACATTTCAATTACAACTCCACAGACAATTCCACAAGCCTATCATGCAGGTACCGTTTAAATTCATTAAACATATTTATACAAGAATAATATGTATACTGTGAATTAAAAAAAATATCTTTAGAACATGGTTTGTACCACTATCATTTTGCAGCCGAAAACAGTAATGCAATTTTCAGTGACTTACCTAATTTAGAGAGAATTTATGATGCGGCTCCTTATATTGATATGCCACTTTGAAGTTCTTTTGTGATTCCGGTGAACTCCGAACACAAGATCAACCACTGTCAGGACAATATCCATAAATACCATACATGTCCATAAATCCTAACCTACTTACCACAATAACTAGCGAAATCTGAAAAAAAATGTAATCAAAATATGGATCATATACTTGCTACCATTGCTAAATCATCTGAATATTTTTAAAATAATTCGCATGAAAATAGGTATAGCCTATATATTTTTTTGATATTGTATAACCTTCACTATTTTAGCACCATTATCAATCATACATTTGTAAGGTATCATTTATTTTAAACTTCAAAATCTCGTTTCTTCTTATCTGCCAACCATGTAATGCATTTACTTAGGCTGAATAATAAAAAAACTAGTCATATATACGATGCTGTTTCTCTCATTATTGTTGCCATTTGTTTTTATATATGATAAAATAGCTAATTACATAATTACACTATTGTTTATTTAATGCTTGCCATCTCTCTGTCTCTGTAGTCGGATAAGCAGTCATAAATAACGCCACTACTATTTGGCTTATTGTAAAGGTTTGTCTTAATTCAGTTATTATTGCGTGAACTTTGTTGAAAAAAAATTAAACTGCCGCAGGTACATGTACACACTCCGTCCCCTTGGATATGAAAGGGTGTATCTGCCACTTTGTAAAGTGGCAGATACACCCTTTCATATCCAAGGAGACGACTTGTTTCGTGTTATTAAAACTTCACCAGTGTATATGATCAGGTTCTCATGAAATAAAACTGTCAGCATAGCATAATTCCATTATTGCTACAATCTGAACTTTTGTTTGTCACACCATGTCATTATTAAAAATACATTTGTCTTAAATGTTAAAAATGTGTTTGTATACTTGTATATTTTCAAAGCACAGTACGTATATATTATATAGGATATTTTTATATGTGCATGTTACATAAAACCATTTTTTAATTAAAAAATGTATTATTCCTGAAATGTCTAAATTGTCTACACTATTTTGCTTATATTTCTGCAGACTTTATTCATTGAAATAAATAAATGTATACATAATATTCACTTTGTTAGCATCAGCAGTCATCCAATATGCTATATTGATTCGTTGGACAATGCAAACAATTAGTCATAATTGTTAGTTTTTTATCATTGTGTGCGCATTACATTTGAAATTTTTTGTCATTTTTATAAATACATTTTGTTTACAATCTTTAATAATGTATTTTTATAACACAGTAGCTGATTGATGAAATAAATATTTTTATATGTACCATAATTTTTTCACATAACACATTTGTACAAAGAATACTTAACTTTTTGTGACGAATCTACAAAACGGACTGGGGAGATTATAAACTTGTTTTATTCCCAATTGAAGGTTTCCATGCAAGAACCTGGTAGCTCGAGTTAACAAAAAAAATGAGTTAGTTATACCATCTTATTCAGAGTTTTATTCTGCGTCTGTTGGTATTATTTTCGAAGGTCTAGTGACAATACCTGAGGAGTTAAATTTATGTAAAGTCGACATAACAGATTTCCTTGGAAAAAGTTTCGTGCAAGAGCATGCTATGTGTATATAACATATTATGCTCTCATCAAAGAGTCCGCGTATGCATGCATCATAATGCTATGTATTGTTAGCATTATTACCTTTACAAAAAACATTTGATGAGTAACATGACAAATCGAGTCAACATGATTATGCCAGTTGAGTCCCGTCCGTGTGTACAAAGTATAAATGTTTAATAATAGTAGGTGATGATCAAGCAATGTCTACATATCCCGAATATCATTAACACTCGTCGGAGTTATGTCGACACTCAGCTTTATTAGATGCAAAACTGCATAATTATGTTCTAACTAGTATATTATGTGACATGGCGATAGAAAAGATCTGCCAATCAGCATTGCACTCGTTGTATGTCGTAGGTAGGTCTCAATTAGGAATTCTATTGAGACTAATAAATAGAGGGCAGATCTCACTATACCCATGTGAACAGGAAAAAAACTTATCCAGACCAAACCGTCTTCCTATAAGGCAGGTTAACATAGTTCTTGAATACATTGAGATATTTACAGGCAAATCTTCGCACAACAGTCGTAACAAGAACCTCAACGAAAATACGTGTCATGCACTTTATCCATTACCAAACTATGCGAACTAGGAATAGTGTATGGAGCAACCATGTAACCTTGTATCATCTTGGGCTAACAGGGATATTTTTTGCCCACGACATAACTTTGGAATTGGTTCTACAAAGAGTGATACGTGTTCCGTTTCGAAGTTTGATGATTCAACAGGCGATCAGGCACAGCTTCAAAGAGCTCAGCTGGCTTATTATGGACAAATGGAAGACAAAGAAAAAACTAGGAATAAACAAGTGCGCTACCTGACTTTTGAAATGGAAAAAAACACTACCCTTCTCGAAATTAAAAACGAGTTATATCTTCCGGAGGAAGTAGGAAGATAAATTCTCTCCACCTTGGATGCTACAAATATTAATGGTGACCACCTCGTTTCTTGGTTCGATTTGTGCGGTGGGCAAAATAAAATTATCATCCTTGCACTTTGGTAGCACCTGGTTGATCTATTTATATTTATTCATTGATTGAAAATTGTCCAACATGTCATCACGGGAACAGATCGAGACGACCTCTACGAGGCCTTTCAACCACACAAGTGAATTAAAATTATATAATAAAATAATATATAACAGAATAATATAAAATCAATTGTTCATCAGTTATAGTTTGCGGCATAGTTATCATGTAATGACAAGTAAGACTGAGTGTAGTATAAAAAAATAAGTGATATGTGCACATAAAAAGAAGACAACTGACAAGAGTCTGTCATCAGTTTCCCCCACCAAAACCGTGGATGAATTAGCTACACCATGTTCTACAACAACAAAAAACACTCTGCATGGGAGTGGGGATTATCCATCTTCCCTTGGCCAGTCTCACGCGAGTGCTGACAGCATGAGCCTGGCCGTATCGAGTACTACAATCAGTTATTCTGCCTATGTAGTCATCTTGGGTGTGTGTCTGAGATTCAAACCTCATTTGATGTTTCAGATTTATAAATAGGTTAAAAAAGGTCGCGAAGAATTGACCTCTTGCTCATCTCTCATGCCCAGTTACACTGTACCTGTTTCCGTTACTAGATGTATTATATAGACAAGTTGGGACTCTCTCATTTTGGACATTGAGGTGTGCCGAATTTCGTCATGGCGGCAAGTAATGATATAGTGGCCGCCATTTAGGGAGCTGGGACCACAATGCCATCAACGTGAGATTCCGAGCTTATATATATCTATCTGATCATATCAACGGAAACAACCAATCTATGCTCTCAGCCACCTGGCAAGCGCTTTCTGATTGACCGGTCTTGAGACGCGCGACATTCAAGGTATCTGGCTATTTAAATAGTTGGATACTATGCGCGATAAAGCAAGGTATCGCACTGCGTGCTCGTGGGTAAGATAACTTGCTGTGGAAGATGAGATTATCATGCATTGACCATAAATGTCCCGAACCGTGACACTCTGTCGTGGACTCTGAGAAAGATTTTGCTGCTTTGGAGAAAAGAAAAAAAACATACTGTTACATAATTGCATGACTGTTACTAAAAACACCAGAATAGTTGTCACCAGGCTGAGTGGTGAATTTTTCGGACTTGAACGTCTTCAAAACTTGTCAAAAGAAATGTGAACACGTTGAAAGAAAAAGTGACAGTCAGAGATGCAGTTAGATGGAGAGGAATGGACAAGGTTGGTGAATATAAATACAAAACAAAACTCGATGAAGATTGGAAGACTGGGAAAAGTCTGGGAAAGAAAAACTTGTCATTCAACCGTTTGGCCGCAAACGACAGACTGAACGACCAGCTCCAAAAACAACACAAATTTATCGCCCAAACATTTCGTGAATTCTATGAAGATGTTCGTGCATATGCTGACGCACAAACGAACATTAATGATATTAGCAGCGGGTCTAGTAAACCATCCTGTAAGCTTTACTGAGGATCTTAGCTTATTGTCAGAGAATGCCAGGATAATCTGCATCAAATTATTAAGATCATCGAGAAGGAAAGCTCTCGTAAAATAAAGTACAAATACATGTAGTACTTGCTGGCGTTATAAGACTCTGCAATGTGTTGAATAATAATTTTGTTTTCACGAGGGCCTGACTCTGTAGCATTGCCTTGTGACTGATATCCTTACTTTAAGTTCTTTCAAGGCTATGCAGCATTATGACTCATAGATCATTAAAGTTAAAGGGACATGATCACCACCTGCTTTTAAGTCTGGTTGTGATGAAGTCGAAACTTGCTAGGTACATCAACAGCTAGTGAATTTTAATGTTCATTGTTAACAAATGTTGGTATAATAATGTTTATTATTGACAGTTCTAAATAACCAACTGTAGATGCATATGGCAAGTCTGAACTGGACACGAAACATTAGTATAACATTTATGCAATGTTGGACCAATGTCGAAGACGTTGTATAAATGTATTACAAATGTTTTGTGTATGCTGGCTGACTATAACAGTAGGTGGTAATCATGTCCCTTTAACACTAATGTTCAAAGAGTTACTCAGTGGCCATGTCCATTTAAGTATGTTATCCGAAATCTACAATAATGATAGTTATTTTCCAAGCAAATCGAAGGTTCAAGCATATGTATTTTCATGTTTCACTTCATACAAAAATGTTCCCATTAATTTATCTCTTCTTTTTATTAGCTGTCCCATGGGGATCCTACTGCACCAATGCATGTAGTTTAATGTGCATTCATATACATTAAGATAAGTTGATAACGATAATTTTAGATACAAAACGATTGTCTTTTATTGGCTTTCTATGTGTATCACTTATTTGGACGAAATATAACATGATAACGAACTTCTGAATAGTACCAGAAATGCATAGTGCAACATCATTCATTTCTATATACGGGTGTATTTGGATATGATAATTTGATGTATATAATTGGACACAAAATAAAAAATCAAAATAAAGTTTGAGGTGACACTGCTAACATCTCACACAAGGTCTTTAGAAAATATGTTGTTTTAATATTTCTTGTCCAAGATGGAACCTTTGTATAACTATTCAAAGCAACCCGGGAAATACGAATCAATTTTTCTGACCCTGTGTATATGTACATGCATGCAAAATAGTTTTTAAAAATCTATAGTTATTGTGATCTATTGTCCGATGGGTAACATGACTTATCTTTTAACCTGTTTTTACCTACAAAAAACAGTATATGTACATAGGCTATGTCGACATACCAAGCTATTTCAACTCAAAACATCAATGCACCAATTGATTAAACTGTGTATGAAGAGTTAACATATAATTTATGCATGTATGAAGTGTACAGTCAACATTACACAATGTGTGATGTAGTAAAGTGTTATCTCAAGTTGATATATTCTTGCTTGAAAATTCAAAATGCAAAAACATGTTATGTCTGCTAATTTTCATATGCAAATAAATTTGCGATTATTTCACAATCTACTTTTTTTATAATATTTTTATTTACAAACCACATATCAAAACATTCATACATGTATACAAATTATTCATTATTACAAACAATACAAATAATAAACCATTATGATTATCGTCCGTGGTTCCCAGCAAACACGAGACCCCGAACCAGTGCTGACCAGTGTTGGCGCATCGTTTCCGACTCTGGACCACCAACTCTAAATCAACCCCTGCTAAGAACCGCGCGCCTGCTGGCACACCCCTAATTACACATAATTATAAAAATAGCCTAATAACAAACATTCAAACAAATGTATCTATTTAAAATTTTAGTTCCAAATTGGATTCCACCTAGTCCATTTTCCGTTTTTCTTAGTAATAATATACTCTATTTTTTTACATTCTCAATGTACACCTTAAACTCATGAAATAAAGGTATTGTTTCTGAAAATCTGGAAATGTAAATAAATTTTTTGGCCGATAAAATCTGGAAACTCTCCTTCATATTCTCTGTACCAAAAAATATATCATTTTTTGCCACTTGTTTCCCATGTAAAATATTATTTAAAAAATCCTTCCAAAACAATTGTGTAAAATGACACTCCCAAAATAAATGGCCTGAATCTTCAATTTCTTCATTACAAAATGTACATAACCAATCTTCTCGAAGTTTCCATGTGTTAAGCCAAAAAATATTTATAAGTATATCATGTAAAAAGCAGTACTAAATCTCAATTAACTTCACTTCCAAACTTACTTTATATACCCTAGAAAAGATTAAACTCCAATTTACATCCCCCGAGTTTTCTGAGTATCTTACAATGCGAGGTACATGTACATCTATATTCCGTAGCTCCAAAATCCCATTATAAACAATTTTCTGGCTAATTTTACCCTCACTAATTAAACATTCCTGGTTATTAAATCTCAAACCTGATTTTATAGTTCTTGTATTTAAATTATTTTGTAAAAATATACTACTTTTTTTAGACATGAAACCAACCCTGCCCAATTCAAAAAATCCCTGTGTGTGTGTTAAACCTTTATGTAGCCATTGTTCAAAGGCTTTCGTAGATCCATCTGGCTCGAGCACGTCACATATATACAGAATTCCTATGCCAAAAAAACGTTTCCAGAAAATACTGGTGTTGTTTATTTTTATCCCAGGGTTATACCAAATAAACAATTCTTTTCCACATGGTTCAGTTTCTATAAGTTCATCCAACAACTGGAAAGTTTTAGTATAAAAAGATGGGAAAATCAGATTTTTTGTACAAGTACCTAATTCTGGACATTTAATAGCGGCTGATAAATCTAAATTATTTGTTTTGAAATATTGTCTAACCAGTAGTGCCCATACCTGTTCGCTATCACTGTCAAATATTTGCAAAAAACATTTTAACTTGACTGAGTCTACTATAAATTTAAATGATGGAACTTTAAGTCCGGCCTCTTCTTTATTTTTTATCAAAACCCTACGCTTTAATCTTTCTTTTTTATCCTTCCACACAAATGCATATATAACTTATTCCACTTCTTTTATATAGGTTTCTGGTATGTCTACCGCAGATATAGAATATTGGAATAATGAAGTAATAAATGTTTTAATAATTTGTACGCGTCCAATAAGCGACAAATCTCTTTGTTTCAACATGTTAATAATCTGTTTTGCTTTATCTATTTTATCCCCGAAATTTCTTTTTTCGTATAATTCCCTGTCATAACCGAAATAAGCGCCCAATACTTTGATCGGAAGTGCTGGCCATCTAATATTTAAGGGCTTGTCTGTTCGATTTCGATTTACTCCTAGCCACACTGCCTCGGTTTTAGTCATATTTAGTGTCAACCCTGAAATATGTCCAAAATATATAATAACCTGTAAAAAATGTTTTGCTGATATTTCATCTTGGACAGTTCCCAAAGTATCATCCGCGTACTGTAATAATTTAATCATTTGGTTCATAATTTTCAATCCTTTTATATTTTTATTTACTCGAATCATATGTGCTAGTATTTCACCGCTAAAACAAATAAATCTACTTAACACAGTGGTGTTATTTCTACACATCCACATCGAAAATGTTCCATTTCAAGCCAAAATCAATGTTTTGTGGACATTTTTAAGGTAAAAACTTTAAACGCGTTTTTCTCAGTTTCACAAAAACATGAGATAACAGGTTCTTGCAAGGAACCCTTCAATTGGTATTTAATCATCCTGAAAAAAACAATTTGTTCACAATATTTAAATTTAATTTTTTCATATAAATAAAAAATATTTTTTATAAGAACAGTCGAAATACATTTGATATTAGCAAGTGATGTAATATTTCCAAAAGAAAAAAAAAGAATAAAAAATTTGGAACAGTGTTGACTCATTTATTAACTGATTTATTAACATATTACCAACCTTTATTAATATTTTACATTTAGGTGGGTGCTGTCAAATTGTATTTAATGTGCATACTACATAGTATTATTATTTGTTGTGGAGAAGGGTGGCGATTGGAAGATTACATAACTGAAAATTTTATTCAATGGTGGTACCGGTGTTGAATTAAACGTAAATAATTTGTTATTACCATACAATAAAATAATTATATGTTTTCCATGCCAATTTTTTTATATTTCGTATATCTGTCATTAGAGGATCTATATTGCCTAGTTAGTGTTAGACTATGTATATAAATTCTGCAGATTTTTCATTTTGTTGATTTCTACGCTTTTCTGTCAATTATACTATAAAATTTAATATACCATATGCCATATAATATACTATTGTTTTTACATACCATATACAAATATAAACTCGCCGGAAATAGAAATGCCGGAAACAGTTATTTTTAAAAATCAAATACTGCTAAAAAGTAAACATTTGTAAAAACACACCACTACAATATTTTCTTTGTCCGACTGCTACATTCTAAGCCGGGAATATAGGGGTTATTGTTGGCCAAGTAGACCAATTATTATGGTAGGCCTTTATCGTACTATAATCAGTCAGTTGAACTAAGCTGTTGATTATTAGGGGTCCTCGGATGTGTTTTAAGTCAGTTAAAACCCTCGGAGCTCTACTTTCTTAGCTGTGAAAAAGGCCTCGGCCTTCGGCCTCGACCCTTTTCACAGCTAAGAAAGTAGAGCTCCTCGTAAGGAATGGCTGGTATGGATTAGTAGTGTAGGGTCTTATGTAATTCCGTGGGAATCTCGTGTTATTTCTTGTCACCTACGTTTTTCTTGATCAGAATTTTATGCTGATTCCAAAAAAATAGGGTGTCATTTTTTTAGGTCACCTTAAGGTCATTTTTCGACCCCTGGAGGTCATGACCCCTAGATGTCTTTTTCTAAACACATGTCTTACTAATCGTGTAACATATCAAAATGATCGAAATTGTTCAGGAAATATCATAAAATTAAAAACAAATGAAATAAGATTTTGAAAGCCCTCGAAGGTCATTTCAAGGTCAACTATTGCAAAGTTTTCAAATATACATATTAGTCCATTGATCGGTCACCATGCTCCCCCCCCCCCCAAACTACTCATCACTTGTTTTATCTTTGCTATGTCAAAAACATAAAATGAGATGTTACCAGTAAAAAATAGGGACGAATTTTTTTTACCGCTTTTATGAGGGGTACCTAAACTAAACGTTACTGACGAGGAAATTTGAAAGAAAAAAGCCAATATGGCCGCGAAATTTACCTTCATATGAACAAGTACCAAAATGTAGATTTAACCTTTCGGAATTACTCAATTTGTTGATTTTGTGCAACTAGGTGGCCGAAACAAGCATTTCTGGCGGTTATTGTTCATCGTCTGACCTATAGTTTTTTGTAAAATCCAAGATGAACGTCATTTTGCATCGTTACTATTAAAATAATGATGTCACTCTCAAGACTAAGCACATCAAAGCATGTTAGAATCTACTGTACTTAAACGCAGATTCAAATGTCTTGCAACCTAATCTACCGTAATACGTAGTCTACTTTTTCGATTTCCATTAAACAAATGTTGTTTATGATATTATAGTTCACGTTCATAAAAAGACACTTTTATTTGTCTGTTGGTGATAACCATTTTAAATTTGATGGTCAAATAAAAGTCATTTTGATTGAAAAACATGAGACATAAATTTATCAACGCAAAATCATACAGAAACCAGAAATCGTGCAAGAATTTGTAACAAAAATATAGAAAAGATGTGGTTTTGGCGGCCATTTTTTGTTTTGCTGATTTAAAAATAAAGGACATCAAATATATAATTTTATCCGACAGATTCAAATTTAGTACACACCAATTATGTAAAAACAAGCGGGTAAAAAAATATAGACTTAATTGTAGAGCAAAGTTCAATGTTTCATATTTCAACCCAGGATAAATACACACATTTTCAAAAAAGTCTGCAATATTGCAATATACTTTCGTTTAAAAATATATATGCAATGTGCAATGTACAAAATCTATATACCACTCAGTTTTAAGAATATACACATCTGGGTATAGAAAACATAGGTCATATATATATATATGGCCAATAATTATGTTTTTATTAAGTCGTTTCCATTGACCATGTTTACTAGTTTGTTTTGTTTTCGATTTTGATCATTTGAATTTGAGAAAAATGTTTAAACGTAAGTGTAGATTAACTGTTTAATCTACTGCAGCATGCGATACATCAGTAGAACGGATATTTCGTTATCTTTTATATGGTATATTGCATGTGTAGATTGGTCAGCAACAACTGCAACGACAGACGTTTCGTAACCCTAACCCCTAATTTTACGGTGACCAATTCTGGCCTATGGACTATATCTGTGTTTAGGGTTATGACCTTCAAGCGACTGGAAAAGACCTTTTAAGCTTCAGAATATTTGTTAATTATGAATTTTGACTATTTCGGGCCAATTTCCTTCAATTTGCTATATAATACTACTATATTACCTTGAAATACAAACGTTTTAAAAAATCTCCGTGTGTTTTTTGGGTCATGACCTTTAAGACCCAGGAAATGACCTTTAGAGCTTTAGAAGAAAATGACACCCTATTTTATTTTGTTCAGTATTAATTTTTTTATTCAAATTTAACATGGGTGTCAATAATTAACATGCAATTCCCACGGAACCACATTTACTGACATAAGACCCTACACTATAGGTATTGAATGATAGCTATAAGTAATATTAACAAATATCCACATTTATCAGCGAAACTCATTGAGCACTGATATAATCAGATAATTATGTCAATTATGTCAATGTGTATTCATCCCATTACAGATGCGATCTTGGCCCAGATCAACACCCACACTGATGCTGGTCCAACGTCGCGGTCGTTGTTTCAATAATTACACGAAGTTGTGTAATCACTAGGTTTCTGCTTGGTTTGGCGTAACGTTTCCTGACGTTAAACTGTCCGATTCTTACCTACCACGGGCTCAGCCTCCTGCAAATAATAAGAGTAACGCTTCGAATTTACGCGTGCTAAATATATTATTCATTGAGTTTACAACATATTTTTACAGAGAAATACATTTTAAATAACCTATTTTTAAAATATGTTTTTACTTTAAAGTGTGTGCTTTCAGTGTGAGTAGCTATAATAATTATGTACATCACCGGGCAGCACATGACAACCAAATTCTTGTTTGATTTATAGAGATTATGCAACATCTATGCACATTTTAAGCTAAGCACATCAAGCACACCTAATGACCCGGACCATAATTATACCTACAATCCATTATATACAGTGAATTGGTTCAATGAGTAATAGAAGTAAAAGTAATTATTAAATTACATAACTAGAGAGTGGTGACAGAATTCGTGGAACTAGAACTGATGACATGGAACCGGTGTCCTACATCAGTTAGAAATCATCTGACCAATCACAAACCTCCACGTGTCTAGATGAATTTGATAGGTATATAAGCCATATTCCGAATGACCAAAAACCACAGGTCTTTATAATAAGACGCACCAAACATTTACTAGGTATATAAGGCCTTATACTGCTCGACCAAGCCACAGACGTATCAATATTTCCAAAATGGCGTTCCTGATATGCTCCATTGTTTTGCTGGTGGTGGTACAGCAAGGTGAGTAGGCTTAACCCTTAAAGCGCTGATTTTTTTTTATCAAAACCTTGAAGATTAAAAGGTTTATTTGAATTTGATATCATTATAAATGCCATCGTGAGCTCTTTCTGATTCATTTGAATACCTATGTTATGGGTCTACGACCATTAGAAATTTTTTAGTTCTTACAGCGCGGTGATCGCCTTTAGTCGTCAGAATCTGACGTCTACAGACGTCAGATTCTGACGACTGAAGTCGATCCCCGCGCTGTAAGGGTTGAGTAGATGTGATTAAAATATGATAGATTTCCAATGTTTGTTCAATTTATTTATAGCGTAGCAAATCATTTGTTTTAAGTGCATGTGATAGCTTAGATTATTGATTGTCACCATAAACGCAGCTGGTCCCACAAAACATATTTCACTAAAAATCATAAGTAGCGTGTGTTTTGTTTTATATCGTCTATTTTGTCTATTTTAGATCAGGTATAATCGACAATTTTTTTTTTGTGACGTTTAATGTGATTTGAAGTTAGGCTCAGTGCTGTTCTCTTGTCATTGTTCATTTCATAAAATCACTTTCAGTTGGCGACTCTAGTTAGTATCAACTTTAGTATATATAAACCCTCTTTCATCGGTTTCTACGACCTCGTTCGGTAAACCGTAGTAATATGTGCTAAATAGTGGAGATAACAATAGAAAACAACTAATTAGGGCAGGCGTTTTCACTCACCTTATGCGCCTACCTTAACCCTTTCACCGCCAAATTATTCAATTGGAATTTTTACCCACTTGAAGTTGTGTCTCGCTGACGCGATCCACAACTTTAAGTGAGTGAAAATTATTCAGACTTGACAAAATGGAAGTCAACTATTTTCCAATCGTGCTGATTGATGTCACGTTTCACCATTAACATGTTTAAAAGCTGATATGTAATGTGGTGATAAAAAATGTAAAAATCAAATATAATCGGCACCGGCGTTCAACGGGTTAAACTCGCGTTATATTTATTAAATGTACTTAATAATCGGCATAATTAATATTACCGGAATGTTTTCGCGTTATCACGTCATCGAGATAACCATTAGAAGACTCTATAAATTCATTTCATGACCAATTTCGTCGTTAACACCGATTATTCTTACGACCACTTACAAGCTGTAGCCGCTATACGCACATTATCAAGGAGATCGGTCTGTCATTTTACTCAGTAGAGGGCACCCTGTTTCAAAATCATGTTGGCGCCACATACAGATTTATGTCATAGCTATGCAAATTTCGTATAAAAGAACGAAATGTAACAGTGGCCAAATTTATCTCATTTATCAGATCGTAATTGCAGAATAATGCACACAAGAAATTAAAAAAAACATGGATTCCGCCGCCACTTTTACAAAATTTCTCAGCTTGGGACTGTCTAGAAATGTATTCAGCGTAAAATGCCAAACTGACTATAGAGAGACACTCCAAACGGTATTTAACATAAAATGCGGTAGGCATTTTAAGACGGTCTTGACCTAGTTTGTCCTGCTGACTTTTTTCAATTGCACTTTTCGTCATTTGAAGCTGAAAATGCTAACGCAATTTCCAGCTTCAAATGACGAAAAATATTGATATTTTTTGAAAATATACATCTTCTAAATTGCATCATTTGGCTGACTGATCATCTAGACATTTTCGATCACAAATTATTTGGCTTGATAATTTTTTAAAATCGTATATATACGGGCGTGGCAGGATAAGGGTTAATAAGCAAATATCTAGCAAAATAATGGCTATGTTGTTATACCTCAAAACACTATTATTGCAATGAAAAAACATTTCGAAATAACCACAATAGCAGCTGGAAATTTCACTGTTGATGATTTGTTGTTTTACAGCTGCCTCTGACACAGGGCCAGCCTGTAAGAATGACTGTGTAGGACTACAGAACGGGGACTATCAGTCATGTGACACCTGCACGGCCTACCATACCTGCTCTAATGGTTATATTATCGCTAACAGACCATGTCCGGCTGGTACAGTGTGGAACGATCTTCTGAAGAGATGTGAATATCAAAGCAGCACCTGTAATGGTAAGGACAGAACCAATTTATAATGGAATAGAATGCATGTTTGAAGTAGTGTACAACCATAATATCCTTAGGGATGTTGCAAAGTTAAATAAATTCCAAACATAAAAAAAAATTGAAAGTGGCAGGGTGGATCCAGGCCATTTTGAATAGAAAATAGAAAATTGGAAAACCGAAATAAATAAAATATTTGATGATTAGCTCTATCCAATTTTTTTGGATGTCTGGAATTTTTTTAACTTTGCAAAGCCCCTTAGGTGAGCTAAATGCAATATAATTATATATCTGTTATTGGATTTGATTCATTGCATTTACCGTCACTTTAGAGACTAGTTATATAGTTAATAGCATTCCTGCATAGGCCTACATTGAATTTCCGCATGCTACGCATATCTATTAACTTCATATGCATGATACATTGATAATAATAAATAATTACTAAACCCTTTTTGATATGCAAGATTTATATCCATTAATATTAGATTAACGATATGAATAGCCTAAAAAAAGTACGACCATTATGTACATATTATTATTTAGAAATTGACTACGTTTGTTATGTGCGTGCATTATTTGTTTTCAGCCGCCTGTTCCAGTTATCCTTGCTTGAATGGAGCCACGTGTGAGCCGACTGACACAGGGTTCGAATGTACATGTACCGCTGGACATACAGGAACAACCTGTGACACTGGTGAACATGATTTTATTTCTATAGCGTTATTACGTATCACTTAACCTTCTAGCGACGCATATACATGCGTCGCTATAGCAGGTAACAACAACAGCAATGTTGTTGTTGTTGTTGTTGTCGTCGTTGTCGTCGTCGTTGTTTATTATTATTATTATTATTATTATTATTATTATTATTATTATTATTATTATTATTATTATTATTATTATTATTATTATTATTATTATTATTATTATTATTATTATTATTATATTATTATTATTATTTAACTTATTCACTAATAAAATGTAGATCTGATAATTTTCGCGTGTTTAAGTTTTCGCGAATTTCTGATTTTGGGACTTTTCACGAGGCTTAGAATTCGCGAATTTTCATTTTTGTACAGTAGCTCTATTTTAATAATAATTTTCGCGAGCTTCTTGAATTCGCGAATTTGTTCTCCTCGCGAAATTCTCAAAAAGTAAATACTACCAGATCTACAGTAGTTTAATGCATGACAGCGAGGACATGCTGAACGTTGATCGGCTAATCTCGTCATGTGATATGATACTATACGTGGTCCGGAAGGTTAATGTAGCCTACTATGCAACATTTTTTTTTTCAGTTCTAGCAACCGGACCAACTACCGGACCAACATGTATATCAGAATGTGGTGATCTTCTTGAAGGGACTTATCAGTCATGTGTGGCCTGTAATGAATTCCATGACTGTAGGGAGGGGGGGCACATAATCCCCTGCCCCGCTGATTTGATATGGGATGACAATAATAAGCGATGTGAATATACAAGCGTCACCTGTACAGGTAAAAATACATCGACATTAAAGTTACCTTCACATGGGCCTATATACGAATGTAGCAAAAATACATTTCTTCACATATACACTAGACCTGGAAGGCCTAAGTCGTAAATGGAGCGACCTACGTTGCTCCACTTACGACTTAGGCCTTCCAGGTCTACATACACGCGGACACGTATACGAACTCTAGTACGTTTATTTGTATCCCACCATATATAGCGGCTATTGTTGTCGTATTCGTATACATTGCCGCTCTAGGAATTCTATGGGTGATGTCATAAGTTCGCCCGAATGGGAAAAACCCCTATCACTTGTTAAGTAAAAGTCTTTTTTGAATAAATTGTAAACAATTGAATAAAAATTAATCTGTAATTATTTTTATTGCTAAAATATACCTTTTGAGAATAATATCATTTTTTCAAGTTTAAAATAATTTAATTAAAAAAAGATTACATTTTTTATTTCAAATTAATTTTATAATTTTTTATTTTCATGATAGTTTTCTGAACTCTATTCTGATGTTCCTTCTTTGACATCGAATCCGCAATGTAAATATTATTATTATATGGTTCAGCAAAGCATAACGACTCAGCTGGTTTAGTATAAGTGTATAATGTTACACACGTTATTTGTACTGAATTTATGCTTACTTTCCACTTTTCTGATATATATATCTTTGTTTCAGACTGGAGATAAGCGATTTTAAAAAAAATGAAATGTCGTGGAATCTTCTGCACTTTAGGCGAGAATGGTATGCTAAGACCAGAATGTTTTGCAAGCGATTTATAGTTCTGCAAAGTACTGCATGAGTTAACCATGCTTTACTGCAGTATTAATTAATGAATAAATTAAATGAAAGAGAATATATGTTTCATGTCATACAGTTCATAGCAGTTTATATAAATATCAAGATAAATTGTACGCAATACTCTCCATACGTAGGCCTAAACTAATTAGCTGTTTGGTATCTCAAATTTTATATTATACTAGTTAATGCAATTTATTTCCTTCCTGTTCTCATTTTTCTGCCCGCTTTGGAATAAACAGTAACACCACGAGGTGGAAAAAAATAACTAAATGGCATCAACCGGATCTGATACATATATCACCTTGAATAAAATATTTCATTGATTATTATATTACAGTTTTTGTTGTTTTAGACCTATCATAGAGTGTGATGTTTCAATAATTTATTCGCCATGATTTTGGCATACACATATACATTTTTTACCGAGGATTAAAAACTGAATAACCAACAGTTGCTTTATACAAAGCTAAACGTTACATAAGCAGTACAATAAATAATGTAGCATAATTATGATCAATAACAAAAAATTAGTGTTGATTTAGGCCACAGGCTACAGGCACCCTACGTGCATCCCCCCGCCCCCCCCACAACTCAACCACACCAACATTTTTTAAACGTCAATATATCCAAAACACGAAATTAAATGTTAATAGCAAAAAATAGAGACGAATTGTATATTTGGAGCGCTTTTAAGAGGGTACACTCAAACCTCTCTAATATTAGGGGGTATGGCTATGCAAACGCCTGTCGCTGCTCTTGTAGTTTACCAATCTACATATGCAATATGGTGATTGCCCTATGTTCAGAAGGTTCTATGTTCAGAAGGTTCTACGTTCAGAAAATATTTTGTTCAAAAGGTTCTATGTTCAGAAGGTTCTATATTCAGAAGGTCCTATGTTCAGAAGGTTCTATGTTCAGAAGGTCCTATATTCAGAAGGTCCTATGTTCAAAAGGTCCTAGGTTCAGAAAATATTTGATTAAAAGGTCCTATATTCAGAAGGTTCTATGTTCAGAAGGTCCTATATTCAGATATATTCAGAAGGTCCTATATTCAGAAAATTCTCTGTTTTGTGCAGGAAAAAACTTTCAGTTTCAGGTAAACTACAATGCAAGATAACAAATCACATCCTCTCATTTTTACAGCTCTTTCGTTCAAAGATCAGCTGAGCTTTCGTCTTGGCGAGTTGTCCGTCGTCTGTCCGTCCACAGTTTGCCGAAATCGCTATTGGGACGTAAAATTAACACTATATAGTGAACAGCCCCAAACCAGGGGTGATCACAGAAGGATAGTCCCCGCAATTTAGGAATATGACAATGAACGTTTTTCAACATGGCGGTGAGTGAGAGCGATCTCGACCCCAAGGTCTGAAAAATGTTCATAACTTTTTAATGACTGTGCTGAAAAAAATGAGCTGAGCATGCGACCTCGTAGCTAAAATGTGATACTGATTCTTAAAAAAACATTTTCTTACATATGACCGTCCCATGATTTTGTATGGGGTCAATATGTGGCCAAACCTGTTTCAGCCACTGCGGCTAGAACAGAGCTACCCCGTTATTGTTACTCTGGGGACTATCCGACCCGAGGATATAGGAGCTATGTGAAGGGCAAGGTGTTTCAGCATTATATTGCATAGGAAAACCAAAGTCTACGACCGTCTGGGCATGTCTGGGGGTGATTCATCTATAGTCAGATTCACATTAAATTCATCAAACAGGGTGAATGAATTTCGCAGATTCCCCAGTCAATTCTGAACCAATTTTCATGACATTTTGCACAGACAATTATCTAGACATGGGACGACTACTAATTCTCGACTACTAATTTCGAGAAGTTTTACAAGCTAGTTAGAAGAAGTTAGACAATTTGACATGTAATTATATCCACTATTCACACAAATAACTTTCTGAAAATCATTCAAAACAACAGACGGGTTTGGTTGGCAATAAACTTTATTATGTAATCACATAACCAAGCATTACATAACAAGTGGTTGACACTATACATGACTATGCCATCTTAAGAAGCCGAAGGCGGCCATTTATAAAACATTATCTAATAACAAAGCATTATCATATTAAAATGTATTGTGATATATCAAAGTTAACACTTGATTAATAAAATATTAATACAATTAACACAATTAAAAAGGGTGAGGAGGGTGGGTGTATTTTCAGACGTAGACACCTTGCTGAACAGACACAAACTGTCCAGTAAGGAGTTCGTGGACGGGTTATCACCCCTGGGGTGGGGTGATCCCGACTCGGCCACGTGGAGGAACCACGGGCAGGACCTCGGTAGCCAATCAACAGGCGGGGCAGGTCATATAAGACACCGCCTCCGACTAGCCGAGTCCGATATACATGTGCATGTGTACTATGAGCAGTTCACCGGAATTTAATTACTGCAAATTACTAGTATTAATTTCCACACAATTATATCCACTATTCACTCAAATAACTTACTGAGAATCATTCAAAACAACAGACGGGTTTGGTTGGCAATAAACGTTATTATGTAATCACGTAACCAAGCATTATATAACAGGTGATAACATAGCAATGTTAGTGGCTGACACTATACATGACTATGCCATCTTAAGAAGCCGAAGGCGGCCAAGGAGAAGACGTTATGAACTTATCAGACGAAGCAAATGGGTTTATGGAGGGCGACATTTTTTATTTACTACATGTTAAATCGACTAACTTTTAATGCATACAATATTTTTCAATTCATTGCCCGATGACCAGAAAAAAGTCTATGGAATAGTGTATGCGAATTGGTTGAGAATTGACGGAGAAATCAGCGAAATTATTCGCCACGGTTAATGTGAATCCGACTATAGACATGCCAGAACCCCTTGTCGGGCGAGTGAAGGGAAATAGGCCTACTCTTAATAACCCACCATGCCTTATCGCCCCACGATCACATCATCATCTGTACATCATTCATCTCATCAATTAACTGCACTGTTTTTATCGTATTGCAATGTCATTTAAATGACTGCTAGTCCACTGTCGAAAAGGGACATTAAGCAAAAGTTTACAATTACATGACCTATGTATATATATATATATATATATTATCACCTTGATTTTGAACTGCAATTTTCACAATACACTCAGTATGTTTATTGTTCTGACATTTATCATACGTGCAAGCCCTATTTCAATGGTCATGGTGGCTATTTCTTCTATTTACAATACGTATTTCTTATTGTAGATATGGACCGGTTCCGATAAATTCATTAAATAATATTTTTTTTCATTACCAGCGGGCATCATTACCACCCGGTATATTTACTTGTAAAGGTTGTGACATATTGCATATTTACCTATCACCACATACCACTTAGACTTTACATTCAACAGAGAATAATCCCATATACCACATAAGATAAGATAATTTATATTTCTACATCTAGGCCTATATCACTCGTTTTTACCCCTCGGCCCGTTGGGCCCGAAGGGGTATTGTCGTTCCCTTCGTGTGACGCAGCCGTCTCCGCCGCCGCCGCCGCCGCCGCCGCCGCCGCCGCCGCCGCACGCACTCTTTTGGCTACTACACCAACATGGTGCAACAGATTGAATTCATAATTCATACAAACATTCAACCCCTCCCGGCACTTTTTTTTATCCAAGGTAAAGGTCATAGGTCAAAGGTCAAGGTCAAAGATTTAAAAAAAATCTTGTTAACGCGATAACTTTAAATAATTATTGGATCTCACCAATTGTTTATGTGAAGTTACCCATGAGTATGGAGATGACCTGATTAGAATTTCAGCTCTCCACCGATAATCAAAATGGCCGCCACCTGGCGACCAATTTTTTTCAACTTTTTTTTTCAGAATTCCCTCGAAACCTGGTATATGATATAGGTTTTCGGGGTTTGCGAGTCTATTAGTATTGTCCGTTTTCGTGTGAGACTGAAAACGAGGCTGCGGCGGCTATTTTGGTTTTATCATTTTTAATAATTCGTTCTTATTTTCAATTAATTGCCTTGAAACCTGGCATATATAGTCACTGCATCAGCCGAGGGGTATTTGAGTGCTTGTACGGTATTTTTATATGATATTTCGAACAACGTACCTCCTATAAAATATAATTATAACTTTCATATCTACAATTTATTGAGTCCATCAAATTTTATGAAACCTCATTTCAGCTCGGAAAATCACTGGCCACACAACGTTTTTGCAACATTGTATCAACGTCACAAAAAACGTTGTGTGCCCAATTGGAACTGACAAATAGTCACCGGTACTTTCTAAACATAGGACCTTCTGAACAAATATATCTGAACATAGGACCTTTTGAACATAGAACCTTCTGAATATAGAACCTTATAAACATGGAACCTTCTGAACATAGGACCTTCTGAACAAAGGACCTTCTGAACATAGAACCTTCTGAACATAGAACCTTCTGAACATAGGACCTTCTGAACATAGAGCTGTAACCATGCAATATACCATGTAAAAGTTCATTAAATGTCCGTTCTAATGATGTATTGCATGATGCGTGGATTAGAGAGTTAGCCATACACATTTGTTTAAATTATAAAAAAAAATCTACAGCAAAACAAACTATAGTCAACATGGCCGATAGAACGACTTGATAAAACATAATTATTGGACATATCTATATTTGAACTATGTTTTCTGAACCCAGATGTGTATATGCTTAAAAGTGAGTGGTATTTAGATTTGTACATGCGAAATTTATTTCTAAAAGTAAGAGTATTGCAGCCTTTTTTGAAAATGCGTGTATTCAGTCTGGGATGAGATATGAAACATTGAACTTGAGCTTGTTTTTACATAATTTGGGTGTATTGAATTCAATTCAATTCAAAATGCATTTATTTGCGGGACAAACGATGCTTAAACCTCATAATACATAAAAAACACTGTAATATCATTAAGGACAGAACACCTACAGGTATTATAGGCCCTTAAAATACTTTCAATAATTAAATTGTTTGAATGAAAATTACAGAAAACACCAGTGCAAGCAACTGTGAGAAAAAACCCAGACACAGTACTAACCATATAAGAACAATTTTGAATTTGATATAATGGGAAAACCATTAGCTACAATATATTCCTTTAAATTATGTTTTCATGATGACAAACAAATATTCATTTTTAATTTAGAATACATGAAATGTTCCTGCAAATCTGTTAGTTTGTTGTGGCAATCTACTTTTACAGGCTGATACATGGATATTGTTAGCTTGTCTGATAATATTGTTGTGTATTGCATTGTTTTGTATGAATATATCATTAAAGATTGAAGGCAATAATCCTTTAATGTACTTCAGCATAAATATTAGCACTTGATAATTATAAATATTATTATAAATATTATAGATGTTGATAATTTTAGGATTAGAAAAAATAGGCAATGTATGAGGTAGATATGACGAAGACGTTATAATCCTTACAGCTCTTTTCTACATTTTGAACAAATAACTCATATATGGGCCTATTTATCACAAGTATGACCCCAAACTTCAATGCAGTATGTGAAATAAGGATATATGAAACTATTGTAAATAGTTTTTAAAGTTAAAGCTTTCTGTAGACTCCTTACTTTACATAGTATAGCTATGCACCTAGATTCTTACCTTTTAATAGACGAAAGATGATTGGACCAAACTAATTTTAAATCTATTATAGCACCGAGGAATTTAATATTTTCCACTTTTTTCAAAATTATGTTGTTTATAGTGACTCATTTATGCATGTTTATGTTGTTGGTGTTATTACTGAAAATTATATATCTTGTTTTATTCGCATTAAGAAATAATTTATTTTAATGTAGCCATTCTATGATTGTACTTAGTTATTTTTTATAATATCAATTGCAGGAGCAACATTATTTCCTGTTAAAATTAATTGTGAATCATCAGCGTATAAAATTGTGAATAACAATGGTGAAACATTCACTATATCATTTATGTAAAGGAGAAATAACAATGGTCCCAAAATAGAGCCTTGGGGCACCCCACAAGTGATTGGTTTGTAGCTAGATGTTACGTTATTGAAAGATACAAATTGTTTCATGTTAATTAAATAGTTTGTTTTCAATCGTATGCTTAACCTCTATTTCGTAATTTATGTAGTAGTTTTTAATAATATGGTGTGATCAACAGTATCAAATGCCTTGGAAAATCCAAGAAAACCCCTAATACACTATCACCGTAATCTAGAGCTGATAATATTTTGTCTATTAGAATAATCACGGCAGTGTTCGCTCCCATCCCTCCCCTAAATCAAAGCTGGTATTTATATAGGATATTATTTTTGTTTATAAACTCAATTATTATATATAATTATTATATATACTTCTTTCAAATATTTTAGTGAGTTATGATAAAACAGACACAGGCCTATAGACTAATTATTTACCAGCATACTGTTTCCGCCTTTCTAAATACATATTACACGAGCAATCTTTAGTTCATCTGGGAACACCCTTTGTGTTATTTATAAGTTTAATATATGTATTAACTGTTCACTGAAAATATTGCATGTATTTTTAAGAACCTTACCATAATTTCCATCCTATCCAGGGCTAGAATTCTTTAAGAGCATTATTTTTTTGGAAATTTCAAAATAGGTAACATATTTTAGAAAAATACTTTCTCATATATATTCGGGATATGAGTTAAATAATCTCTATCACATTAAGGTATTTTTTTAGCCAGGTCGGAGCCAATGTTAACGTAAGAATGATTAAAACCGTTAGATATAACGTTAGTGAACAATTTTATTATTTTTAACACATTTATCAGGCGACAGTTATGTTTTTTCCTTGTCTATGTCTTCCTCATGTTTTTTTTATGTTGATTAAATAAATCAGCATAATGACCCTTCTCTGTTCTTCGAACTATTGTATTTAGTAGGCGTTTAAACATTTGTTATGAAATGTCGTTGGCAATTTATGCTTTGTATAATTTGTTTTTCTTTTTAATAGAAATGTTAAAGCTGGTGAAAAATCCTAACTTTTCTAATGAAAATGAGAGAAAGTTGAGATAATCCCAATTTTAATATTCTTAGTGGGATTGGCCCCAGTCTATGAAACATAAACATCAGAAATGTGTGTTTGTGCCTCCAAGTCATGCAAAAAACATAAATTGAGCAATACTGAGCCACAAATAAACAAAATAGGGTTAATTTATATATTGGTGGCCTTTTTGTTTTATGTTCATATGAAGGTGAGTGTCGCGGATATTTTGGATTTTTTTCTTTTAAATGTATTCGTCAGTAGCTTATTCCTGCATGGTCCACTAAGTTACTACAAATACGCGATATTATCGTCAACATGTGTAGCAGTAAATAGATGAGAAAGGCAGACTTCCTGGATTTAAAGGTCAAATAAAGGTCATTTCTTTCAAAAAACAATAGGACAAATTATCAAATAAAACGTCTTACAGAAACCACAAATTGTGCTTCCCTGTGCGAAAGACCATGGAAAATACGGAGTTTTTTACATTTCGGTGGCCACTTTGTTATTTTCTAATTTAAATGTGAAGGTGACCAAATATATTTTATCCGACAGATTCGAATCCAGCACACACAAATTATGTGAAGACAAGTGCATACAAAAGTATACACTAAACTGTCGAGCAAAGTTCAATGTTTCAGATTTCGGCCCGGGCTAAATGGACATATTATTTCCATGAAAGACTGCAATATATCTTTTATTGAAAAAAATATATGAAACTTATAAATATAAATAACACTCATTTTGAAGCATATACATATCTGGGTTCCAAAAACATAGGCCATAATCGATATGTCCTATAATTACGTGTTATTATGACGTTTCGCTTGACCATGTTGACTAGTTTGTTTAGTTGTACGTTTTGATTATTTTATAATAGGAATCGTGTTTGAGCACACGTGGAGAGACGACTCTTTACTGTATACTGCAATGCTTGATTGGGAATGTTATATGGTATATCGCAATTGCAGATTTGTTAATCAGAACATCAAAGACAGACGTTTATGTAACCCTACCCACTAACTTTAGACAGGTTTGGGAGTACCCTCATAAAAGCGGTCAAAATATAAAATCCGCCCAAATTTGTTGCTGTTAACATCTCATTCCATGTTTTGGACGTATCAGGGTTTAAAAAATGTTGGTGTGGTTGAGTTGGGGGGGGGGGGGTGCGTAGGGTACTTGTAGCCCATGGTGAAATTGTGAAGTGACATATACTAATCTATTAATTGAATTTTAAAGCACCAATTGACATGTAATACCTAATTAATATTTGGAAGGTTTTCGTGACACAATCAAGCCAAAAATCATCCAGAGGCTTCTTGATCATACATGCATTATGTTAACATGTCCATGGACTAGAATTGTGAAAGTCTTTTAAATCATGGGTTGCTGTGGCAACGTAGTAAGTGTGCCGAAAGCCTCATTTTTCAGTTATTCCCGTATTTCTTATTTTGGACATGCATCTCCGAAACTAAATCTCGTCCTTATTTCTCGTTTAACTGGTGAACGCGCAGCACAAAAATTAAAAAAACACATGTAATTCCAGTCTATGGACATATTGACATATTATGGGCATTTCAAAGAGCCAAACTAAAAATGATGATTTTGGCCTGATAGTGTCGCTTTAACTCACACGGACAGCATTTTGGGGTTTGATCATGTTAACCTTCTGGTAACATGCAAATCAGTTCGATCCCAATCGGATCTGGATCACCCTCAATATCTTGCCCGAGACAAATCTCTGGTAAAAAATGCATGCGAATCCGTTTATTACTTTTTATATAATCCAACGAACAAACAAACAAACAAACAAACAAACAAACAAACAAACAAACAAACAAACAAACAAACAAACAAACAAACAAACAAACAAACAAACAAACAAACAAACAAACAAACAAACAAACAAACAAACAAACAAACAAAAAACAAACTTTAACAACATAGCAATAATCGAATAAAGGCTATATTTATAATATCGCATGTTGTGACTGGAATCACACTTATTCATGAACATTTTACTTTTATGACCATCTAAACAAACAATATAACAAAAAGGCAATAAATCAATAAGCGATGCAAAAATAGCACA
This sequence comes from Flabesymbios commensalis, assembly GCA_964017125.1. Lineage (NCBI taxonomy): Eukaryota > Metazoa > Annelida > Polychaeta > Terebellida > Flabelligeridae > Flabesymbios > Flabesymbios commensalis. The sequence goes on along the minus strand of OZ024902.1, from coordinate 57,472,389 downwards.
TGCTATAACTGGAATCACGCTGATTCATGAATATTTACATTAAAAAATGACCTTCTCTTAATTGTCAACATGGGCTAACACGTTAGTTATCCTAGATTATTGATCAACACAATCAGGCTTATAACCAACAAAGTTAAAACTACATACGCAAAATCAACGAAATAAACATTTAAAAGCTGATATAACACAAATGTAATAAATACACAACAAAAATGACCACCGTCTGTGACTAGATACTGATTCATGAGCATTTACACTTGAAAATATTTTTTTTTCCTCTGACACAAAAGCTGCTTCTAATCTGGACAAATCCAACTTTTGATCAAGCAAATTAAGCTCAGGACCATCCTATCCAGGTCTGCTGCACTTTCCATTACCTGTGTATTATTTCGCACAGCCACATTGCAGAAGAAGAGAACATGCCTTGCTGCTGCCACCAAGGTTTGTCCAGAAAGGCAACCAACGACTATTGTCCAAGTGCCACCCCCAATCATGAAAGTCTGGGATATCCTGGTGGACAGACGTTATCTGATTTTAGAAAAGCTGCCCTGTAGTATTGCCCTGCTGGATGTGTTGACAGAGATCAGAGAGCCTGTTTTAGTGGTAAGGCTTCTAATGTCTTCTTCACACTTGTGAAAAGTCAAAGCCTTGCCTCATTGTGACATCCAAGATTTATCTTTGACTATGGATCCATGTAAGAGATTATGAGATGGTCGTGAATTGAGATACATGGTACATGCAAACCATTGCTTATATATTCAACTGGTTTAATCACTGCGTATGCTTCAGGAAGTTGTGGCGAAGAAGTGTCTGTAAAATTCAGCTGGATATGGGGCCGTTCTACTCTTTTGTTTTCACAAGATAGATGGTTCGTCACACTGATAGGTGTGCCATAAAACTCATTCTGTGAAAAATTACCTCGGTTATTGTCATCAAGGTTGTCCACATAAACATGATAAAAGGTCACAAATACACCACTGCGTAATTTTGTGGGCAGTACAACTCCAACCTAGACAAACCATTTTATACGACTGTAAGATACAGAAACCCCGAAGGCATTGTTGATGACTGATGGCGGATGTTTGTAGACTTTGTTGCATGGTTTGTACCACTGCGTGTATTATAAATAATCTGTTGAGAAATTGTGATTGCCACTCTTGCTCTGCGTTGTAGCTCTGTCTGTAACTCGTCGCTGAGGCATCCTGGAGAATGGTGGTGATGGCGCTTCGCAATTGTCCAGGGATTGAATGTGTTAGGGAATCCGGGGTAAAAGAGCATTTTCTGTGTAGTGTCTGCTGCTCGCATCAAGAAAAACGTGTATCATCTTAATCTAACTGCGACCTCTGGGCTTCCTCTGCGACAAGAGTTCTATATAAATGTCGCAACGTTGATAGTTTGAAGGTAAGGACGTGCAGATACTCTACGATCTCCAGCACGAGCTAAGTCTCTCAAGTACAGATACCATATATATAATAATAAGTGTCACCAGCGTGGGCATCAGCTGCTTGGGAAGTCAGTCGGCCGAGAAGCTGAAAGCTGATAGTTCTCTTAGCCATGCATGCTTTTAAGTTTGTGTCTACATTATCTGTTTCGATTTTACGGTAAGTAGATTATTTCTGCCCTGTACATCAAATGGTATGTAACAAGGATACTTCGGTAGAGCAGATACTGTAGAACTGAACATTTTCTTTTAGGTGAGTTTTGGTTCAGCAGAATCATTTTTGTCAGTTAATCTTTTCAACCGAGAGTTACTATAGTAATTGTTTTATACACTTTATGATATTTAGCATTGTGTGCGCTTGGATTGTCTTAGCAATACCCCGACCTTCGTCAAGCTGAGTCCATGACACCTTTAAACCAAATCTTCAGCACGAGCTAAGTCTCTCAAGTACAGATACCATATATATAATAATAAGTGTCACCAGCGTGGGCATCAGCTGCTTGGGAAGTCAGTCGGCCGAGAAGCTGAAAGCTGATAGTTCTCTTAGCCATGCATGCTTTTAAGTTTGTGTCTACATTATCTGTTTCGATTTTACGGTAAGTAGATTATTTCTGCCCTGTACATCAAATGGTATGTAACAAGGATACTTCGGTAGAGCAGATACTGTAGAACTGAACATTTTCTTTTAGGTGAGTTTTGGTTCAGCAGAATCATTTTTGTCAGTTAATCTTTTCAACCGAGAGTTACTATAGTAATTGTTTTATACACTTTATGATATTTAGCATTGTGTGCGCTTGGATTGTCTTAGCAATACCCCGACCTTCGTCAAGCTGAGTCCATGACACCTTTAAACCAAATCTCTCTCCATGATCTTACTCAAATGAAGCAAGGCCGTTCAGCCTTTTCATATTGGCAGAGGCAACATAGCTCCCAGTTGATAGCAGCCATTCTTGCTGTAAGTAGTCATCATTCTGCATGCATTCTACTCTATACCACCACCAGTACATAATGGGTACTACAAATATAACTATACTATAATTTGGTGCAAAATGTACAGCAGAGAGATAAATTATGAATATAAGGAGCAGTTTCATGTTGACAACCTTGAATCACAACTGTTGTAATTTATACAATTGTATTGTAATTATATGAGAGCTAAAGTATCAAATCAAAGACTCTGGAAGTAGTTTACTTGTTATTATGTTACGTTTGGCTTGCTGATAATAATACATTTGTCTATCCACTGTCTTGGATTTTATGATATGGTGAAGGTTGCTGACAAATAGGGGTCATATTTGAAATCAGGGATGTCAAAAACATAGAAAGCTCTTTTTGATGGCATTTATGTAACTTTGTTTGGCTGGTAATAGGATAATCTAACTGGCGGCCAGATTGGATTTTCTATAAATTTAGGGTCACTTTTTGTTTTACTGTTGAAATAGCATCAAATTTAGAATCAGGGGTTGCAAAAACAAAGAAAAAAGCTCTTATTTCCAAGTTTATGACATCCGGTTATGTAGCGATGAAAAAAATGTTTCTGGGTGGCGGCCATCTTTGATTTCCCATGATAGTGATGTCAGTCGATGCTACTGCCGAGTGGGCAAATGATTTAGAATCACTTTCTGTAAAAAAACGTAGAATTCGTTTTTATAATTGTAATTCGGTGTCTTAGGTTGGCTAGTAATTAGACAATTATTTTGAGGTGGCGGCCATTTTGAATTGTCAAATACGGCGTCTCCTTTGAGAATTGGCTTTGGCTCCCGGCAGATTTGAATTCAGCAGGTCCAAAACTAAAAGTGTGCAAATTTTCATGCTTGTAGTCAAATGTGCACAATTCAACCCTGAATTCCCCCCTAACAGACCCTACTATATCATTTTTTCGCGATCTATTAGTATTATTATTTCAGGAAAATTGCCCCCGCTACCTACCAATATTACCTATTACTATTACCCCATCCCTGGCGTGAAGTTGGTTCAACATTTAACATTCAGATTGAGAAAGTGTGAAGTTAGTTCAATTTTTAACATTTATTTATTTAATTCTAAAACAATGCAATATACATTGGGCCACTATTATAGCAGCACATTACAATTGATCATATGGTGTACAGTACCAACGAAGCCCTCATTCGCCATAGCACACAACATACCATAAAAACAGGTTTTTGATAAATATCTCGAAAAGTCCCCAGTCAACCACCGATAAAAAAATATTACATTTTGGGGAGGCGTTGGCGGACTATTTACAGATTGAACTGTCACTGAGGAAAAAACACAGTTTTTCAGTATCACTTATGCTCGCAAAGTTAAAAATTACTTGTTTACATTCTAGAAATAG